>VZTO01017784.1:32211-102896 GCA_013400615.1 Syrrhaptes paradoxus
TGATAGGACAAGGGGCAATGGGTTCAAGCTGGAACATAGGAGGTTCCACTTGAATATGAGAAAAAACTTCTTTCCAGTGAGGGTGACAGAGCACTGGAACAGGCTGCCCAGAGAGGTGGTGGAGTCTCCTTCTCTGGAGACATTCAAAGCCCGCCTGGATGCGTTCCTGTGCGATCTGATCTAGGTGTTCCTGCTCTGGCAGGGGGATTGGACTAGATGATCTTTCGAGGTCCCTTCCAATCCCTAACATTCTGTGATTCTGTGTTTTGCTGTGAATTTGGAGTCTCAGTTGACCTTTAGGAGGTTTTGTTGGGAGGGAGCGTTACTCTTGCCCCATCTTGCGTTTGTTGTTTATCTGCCTGACTGAGCAGCCAGCACCGGAGAAAAACGTAGCATTGCAACTCCCTCGCTAAATGGCATTTCTCAATGGAAATAGAAGTCCTCTAATCATTTTGCATCCCACAGTACATCATTCTTACAATTACTTCAGGCAAAGGGTTCCTCCTGACAGGCCTGAAGATGCATAGGGCAGGAGGACAGTGGCCATGGGCCCTCAACCAAAACAAATGTGGTGCTTGGGGACATGGGTTAGTGGGTTGGGTGGTGTTGGGTTGACTTGATGATCGTTGAGGTCTTTTCCAACCTTCATGATTCTGTGATTCTATGAAATGAGACCTAGACATACCCATCTGGAGTCGAATAGACATTGCAGCACATCTCAGCTACTGAAAAAAAAATTGTTACTGCTCTTGTCTTTTTTCTTGTCTTCCCCCTCATAGAGTTGGTATCGCTCACAGTGCTGGTCTGGGGTGCCGGAGCTGTCGTTGGGTTTGTAACAAGTAGGGCACACAGGCAGCGGAGCTCCCCTGGATGTGTGTGCTTCTAGCTCCCTCTTGTGCACCAAACCTTCGGTAATAGAGGACTCGAATTTTGCTGATTTTACTAACACGATTTTAATACTGACAAATCTTCAGAGAGAGAGGGCAGTCACACAAGGAAATGCTGTGGTCTGGTTTATAAATTCTTACAGAGATAGAAGGTCAGCTTGACTTCTTGTCTATTGAAGCCCCAAAAATCAAATCGGGTCATAAAGCCTAATTTGGAATGCAACATTTTTGGCATGTTTTTTTTTTTTATATGTCTCTCAGACTTGCAAGGCTTTTCTTCCAGCCATGATGGCCCGTAACCGTGGACACCTGGTCAGTGTAGCCAGCGCAGCAGGATTGATTGGCGTCTACAGATCATCAGGTCAGTATCGTCAAGGGCCATTACAAATTAGACTTATAACTTTTCTTGGAGATCTCACAAATGCTTGGCTTTAGCAGTTTATACGGATATATTGGACGCTCGGGAAGAGCCTGCAGATACCAAAGGTGGTGCTGTGTTGAAGAGGATGATGGTGGCACGTTTCCTGGGGGCACAGGGAGCTCCCCGCAGGTTTTACTGACAGTAGACTGGCTTACCTCCGCAAGAACAGAACACAGTTCGTACGAGTGCAGTGGGAGGGATGCCTGCATACAGGTTGTTTAACACTTTCTTACGCCAGGCTTTCTGCAGATGAATGGTCAGAGTCCTGAGACATCCGTGGGCTATACCTGGAACTATACATTTAGTTGGAAAATAGTTTTCAGGTCCAGAAGGCATTTTGGCAGAATTTTCATTAAAATTAATTCAAATGAACTGCGTTTTAAGCTATTTACCAGCTCCGTATTCTCAGGAGAGCTGTCTGCTTCCTTCCTATTTCCTCAGCCTGGGTCTGCTGCCCAGTCTCTCCTCAAGCCTCTCTGACATCCTGATCATATCTCTTGGGTCACCTGATGAGGAAAAAAAAATTGAATCTCATGGCATCTAACAACTGTTTTTGCACACATTTGAAAAGCCTTAGGAAACCACATGTAAATTCCTGTATTACAATAAGGTCCTTATGGTTGCAAAATTGTAGAATAATTTAGGTTGGAAGGAATCTTTGGGTGTCATTTGGTTCATACTTCCAAAAAAAAAAACCCAGCCTAGCTTAGATCAGACTGCACAGGGCCTTGTGAGGGCAAATTTTTATTATCTCCAAGGACAGAGTTCCAGACGTTCATCAAACAATAGAAATCAGACAAGAGTCAGTCTTCCCGAGCAAACAAAATGGTATTGAAGCTACAGGGCAACAGGTTCAACAGGTTGAAGCAGCGTTTATAAATAGGGCATTCAGATTTTCCACTAGAAATAGTTCTTACTGAATATGCAAACTGGGATATTTAAGAGTAAAGACATTCTGAACTGAAAGAAAGCCTGGCTTGTAAATGAGTATCTGGAAAATATTGAATAAGCTCATCTTCCTATATCTATAATGCACTGAAAATATCCTCTGGAAAGGATTAAACTCGTCACTAGACAACTGTGCATCAATCACGGGAAGAGACATTAACCTGCAGAGTCAGCATCACCAACATGCAGAGCATCCTTAAAATGCTAATGACAAGACTGCTAATTCTATAACTAATATCAGGGCTTAATAGTATTATAAAACATTAAATTCTGTATGTAACACTTACTGTGGTGCTTTTGATGTATTTTGGATATTTCTTCTTCACTTTTCAGTTTATTCTGCAAGTAAGCATGCAATCCTTGGAATGATGGAATCCCTGGATTCAGAACTGTACCATGTGGGAAAACACGGCATTAAAACCACAATAATTTGCCCTTATTTTGTTAAGACTGCATTAGCTAGAG
The DNA here is from genome assembly GCA_013400615.1 of Syrrhaptes paradoxus. Lineage (NCBI taxonomy): Eukaryota > Metazoa > Chordata > Aves > Pterocliformes > Pteroclidae > Syrrhaptes > Syrrhaptes paradoxus. The sequence goes on from VZTO01017784.1 coordinate 34,933, forward strand.
GTTTTCAATCCCAGTAAGTAAAATTTCAATCTTATACTATTTCTTATGTGAAAACAATCACTACTCACTAGATATTTCAGTCTCTAGCTATCATAAGGTTGTTTTGCTTTTCAATTCGGTATTTTTGCCCTATGGGCACATACAACTGTGTCTCTTGACATATGAAAGCCAAGCTTTGCATACAATTAATAATTGACGTGCAACCTCGCAGTCAAGGGATGGTTAGGGATGCACGGCAATATTTCAGGCAGGATGGGCACTGTTGAGGTTCTCTGCCCTAAGTACTTTTGGCACAGTGATTGTCAGGATCCCCGTGAATTAGCCATATTAACAGGTACTGTACTCCTCTGAGTGAGAACAGCTGTGGTGGTAGTATCTGGTGGGTTGCTGCGTTGTTGTAGTGACGGTAGAGGCTGCGGGCACGGGATTAGCCGTTGCAGTAATGCAATACCAGGGATCTTGGGTTTNGGTGGTTGTCAGGATCCCTGTGAACTATCATTATTAACCATATTAACAGGTACTGTACTCCTCTGAGTGAGAACAGCTGTGGTGGTAGTATCTGGTGGGTTGCTGCGTTGTTGTAGTGACGGTAGAGGCTGCGGGCACGGGATTAGCCGTTGCAGTAATGCAATACCAGGGATCTTGGGTTTTCAGTGCTCTGTTCCTGCTCCTGCCGTTCATCATCCTGTAGCAGCAGAAATTACGCAGAGCACAGCCTTTCTTCTGGCTGGAAACAAGCCAGGTCCTGGTCTGTGTACCTGTCCCCTCAACATCTACAAAAAAAAAAAAAAAGAGAGTTCTGCCTCCGCACACCTCCTCCTATGTGTAGAACAGTTTATGCCATGGATTAGCCGGGAAGGTTTCAATGCTGCAGTCGTTGCAGGCATTAACTTCATCAGGGTCTGAGCAGGACTTGCACAAAAAGTTACTCATTAGTCATTAAAATACATGATATCTCCAAAGTGTTTGCAATTTATTTTGCTGATAGAACCACCAAAGAGGATTTGAGACTCCTTTGCAAAATAATTTTGAGGGGACGGGGAAAAATTCTTAAATGACATAATAAAATTATTTCTGTGTTAGAACACATCTCAAAAGTAAAGTTTAATAATTTCATAATGCTTTGTTTCTTGTTTCACCAGAACCCCCCTTCTTCCTGTTTACGAGCCGGAGTATGTAGCCAGAAGGATCGTGGATGCCGTTCGAAAGGAAAAGTTTTATCTGCTCATGCCTCCGTCTTTACACTTACTTGCTTTCAAAACGTAAGAATGTGAATCATCCTCTCGTATTGCCTTCTTTCCTTTGCCATATGCCCACAAAAGCAGCAGGAAAGTAGTAAAAACAGTCCCTTCATTTGTATTCCTGCAATCGGTCGAATTCTCTGTACCCAATTATGAAGAAACAGGGGGTGTGATTTTTAATAATCTGGGTGAATAGCATTCCTCTGGCCACTTCAGTCTCTAATATACGCCTTAAGCTGTAGCTGGATATAGAAGTTTCAAAAATTTTCCCGGGTGTGCCAAATGTGTTATTGCCAGGCATTAGAAGTATTGAGCACATATAATGAGTTTATCATTTCTTTATTTATATATTTATTTATTTTCTAAAAAACCCCAAGGCTAACTCACTGTTTGTCTCATCAGTCTCATTCCTAGAAAAATACTCCTGCTCTTCGAATCGTGCATTAAATTCCCCAACAGCATGGATAAAGCCTTTGGTTCAAAGAAAATGAATTGAAACTAAAATATTCTGAAGACCTGGAGTGCCATCTAATTGAAAATTTTCAGTATCAATTCATTTGGAATCATGTTTAACGGAAAATTTGCTACTTGTGTGATATTTGACACTGGTCAGCATGGAATTTAATTCTTCATAACTATCTTTTCATCCCTGATTTTTAGCCATAATCCTCTCTTTCCTTTCATGACAGTATGCTGCTTTTATCTGAACACTCAATAAAGGTAACACTGAGCAGGAATGTTGGACGTCATTTCATCCTCTAAATTCTCAATTTCTGAGCAAAATCTCAAAGCATGGGGAAAATGCACCACCGTTCATGCAGAAAGAAAAAAAAACCACAAAATTAACATATTTCCCTTTCAGGGCCAAAACAACCCTTCAGTTCCCACAAAGCCAGCATGAAGAAGGTGGCTGTGGGATGATGTGCTCGGGCTGGCGAGCTGCACAGGGAGCGAACGGCAGCGAGCGCTGCTGGAGTGGGTTTACCCTGCTCCTCGTTTTCCTAAACACAGTTCCAGGGGAAGCCCATGCCTTCTTTTAACCCACAGCTAGAGGCTGACATCAGGTCATTTATCAAAGGCTGGGGCTTGGAAAGAGCATTTGAAAAATTGTAGTGGCAGCAAAAAGTCTTGTGCCTACTCAGAAAGGAAAGATGATGAAACCCCCCCCAGTCAGATGAAGCAGACAGGAAAAAAATCCTTTCTAGAAATTACTTATGTGGTAGTTAATTACCTCTATAAATTTTTTAAAACATTCCTACAAGAGGGGAGTCACAGTTTATAGACACAGCTCTGCGGTGAGCACCTGCTGGAGGCAGCTGCATGGAGAATGCTGGTGAAGCCTGTGGGCATCTGACCCCCCCGGCTGACCCTCCAGACACCTACGGGAAAAAGACCCAATATCATTTTCAGCTCAGTCATAATACGCTTTAAGGTGCTTCTTGAGCTTTGACATTGCAAAATGCACACAAATTTCAACTGTCCTAAAAAAACAAGGGGTTTTAGTCAAGTTTTGAAGGGGAATATGTACAGAATTAAAGCAAAGGACATAAACGTGAAAGGGGGGACAAATATGACTGGCATGGCTGTAACTGCCAGCCTGTGCGTATTGGAAAATAGTTTCCTCAAAATATTTAAATCCCTTGAAATTTCTCTAGCTGAGTCGCACATGCTAACCCTTAAGAAGTACGGTAAAACAAGCTTTTTAAAAACAATTTCTCACTTTGTTTCCCATGGTTAAAAGAAATACAAATTTCCTGCCGATGTAAGCATTTATATTTTTTTCTCTTACATTTACACCCATAACGATAGGAGTGAGCTAAGCGAGCTGGCTCGGGGGTCAGCAGTGTTGCCTGTCTGCCTGGGACGATATGCTGGGAGGCAACAGGAAATAAGGAGAAAGATAGATACTCCTCCAGAACAGGAAAATATTTTGAAAGGAGCCAGAGAGTGCGATAGACCTGGAAAGGTCTTTGAAAGCTACGTGGAGTCCGACAGCAAATAAGCTGCAAGCAGGCAATAAGGCCAGACCTGATGTCTGCTTCGTTATCTGGAGCCCTTCAGTATCTACAGTTTCCTCCCCCCCATGAGCTGAAGGAATAGCAGCGGCTTAACGGCTAAACTGGTAAATCTGAGAGTCCCCACGCAAATTAACAGCTGTCAATTAAGAGCCGTGATTCTAACCATGCCTTCAAATGCAGGAGGAGAGCATAGCTGCTCTTACAGATTTTATTGAGAGGGAACTCTATGAGACTGGAGAATAGATACTGAAATAATTTGCTTTAAAATAAGGAAACTTGAATGTGGAACTTCACCCTTTTTTTAAATCCTCCGTTTCTCATTTTATCAGGTGCACGTTTTCGTTTTCTGCTTTAGATGCAGAGTAGCCGTCAGAAGATCACGCTTGAAGCTCAAGAAACACAAGCACACTCTTACTTAAACACTTAAGAATGTGGTTTTGCTCTTCGGGGTCTCTTTCTTCTCTCTGCCAAGTATCGATTAGCAAATATCAATTACTACAAACCTGGCAAAAGCGGGCAGTAAGATAGACTCTCAAGCCCACAGTCATTCTCCACCTGAGTCACAAAGAAAACGTGTTTTCAAATTTCGTTTTGCCTTAGGTGAACAGGATTCCTATAGAAACACATGCTTCATATATATTTTTCCAGTCCCATGCATGCATATATTTAGTCCAAGAATTTCCATGAGTCTCAAGCAGAATTCTCTGGCAAAATGCCCCCCAAGGGAGGAATCAACAATTCCCAGTTCCTGAAGCCTCTGTTACTCTGTCACTGACACATCGTGAACAACAGTGTCAAAAATGGAAATGCAAGATTGGAACATTTATTACTAAAGGTAGTATTACAGAAACATAATATTGGAAAAACTATATATTAATATTGATATTGTGAATTTAAGATACATTTAAGGGGGTTTTAGCTACAACAGGGAGGGGAACATACAATATTTTTAGGGTTAACTACAATGTCTCCTCAGTTTAGCACCTTCAAAAGCCATGCTAAAATCTTCCATTGACATTGCAATCTTTCATTGAGAGAAATCACTCAGTTTGTTGAAGATTCACTCAATGAAAAAGACTGAAAGAAAAATACTGAAACTAAATAGCTTCTTTAGTCATTAGCAGAATTAATGAGTTATTTAGATTCAGTCCTTGTTTCTGTAATATTTTCTGTATGATACGATTTTTCAGGATGATGTCGGTTAAAGTGATGCTGTGAAAATTGCTCTTTGTACTCTCACAAATACAGTTCTATTCATTATTTTTTAAAAAGCATATATCTCACATTGTGTCTCACACTAGATCTAGCTGGACTCTTAGCTCTTGCTTATAAAACCGTAAAATAAAGCAAGTTATTTTAGCATATATTTACATATTGCATGTAAAACAGTAAAAGAAGGACTTTCACACAACGCTATTTTTATTTTATTTTAATTTTATTTTATTTTATCAGTAACAGGCCATGATCATATTTGAAAGCATATAATGAAATGAAGAATCAAATAAGAAAGAAGGAATACACTATTATGGAGCATATTTTTTTTAAAAAAAAACCCCACATCCTCAAAAATAAACTATTGCCTTGCAGTTTGACCTCTTTAATCATTTTATCTTTTTTTTTTAATGAGTATGCTGAGAATGTCTTTGTTTTTCTAATTACTTGTAATGTCTCAAATTACAGTGTGACAGAAAGAAATCACAAAAAGAATTCCTCGTATTAGGGCATTCAGCTGCAAATCCCCCACCAGTGTGCAGAGGTACGCACACAGCTGTGCACAGCATCAATTAACACGCTCGCTAATTTCACATTTAAATACAGAGAGTGTTAGTTCCTGCCACAGAGTATTCTAGGCGCATAAACATAATGGAAGACAATCCCAATATAATTCACATTTCACCCCAGAAGAGAGGACTAGTATCCCGGCCAACTTCTGGGCATCTGGTCAGCTGTGCTTGCCTTCTGCCAACGTACTTCTTGGCTCCACCATCCCAAACTCGGTCCCACACCTGAAGAGGTTGGAAAGCCAAGATGGCACGCAGACCATCGAAGGTTTCAGAAGGGTGATCTGCAGACTAGCCTTTTGTGCTCAGCCAATCTCCGTATGAGCTAAGTAGCTGAGAATTAAGCTGTGAAGCTACGCACAAAGTCGCCTGGTTCCCATGCTGTAGGCTCTTCCTGATACACCTTGATACCTGCAGCTTCGAACAACATGTAGATGGGGTTGAGAATGTGAACGCACCCTTTCCTTCGCATTTGCTTCTGCCATTCGAACATTTGCAAAATGACCCATTTGCCATAGGTGTTGCAGGCAGTTTGTTCTCTCATCTTCTTCCCAAGGGAAGATGCTTGGGCAGTGAAGCGTCATCTTTTGGTAGAGCTGGTTTGATGGTAAATATTTACGTTGCCTCAGTGTTTTCGCTACGGAAGGTCAAATTGTTCTGTCTTGTACTTTGAACTGAAGATCCAGTTTGTGACTGTCCTTATATCCCTGGATATTTACTTGGCAAACTTAGAGTGGTCTCCAAGAGTATTCTGTCTCCTGGACAGAAAACTTTTATGACAGCATTTACCCCTTCTGAGGTGGAGATAGGGAGCAAAAGGAATGGTCTGCAGGGGCAGATGAGTGCAGCTGTCAACACCAAGCTCTAGATGTTTTTTGGCCACGGTGGGAAACCCCGCTGTGATGAGAAAGACCACATCTTGCTCTTGACTTCTTTGTGGCAAGAGATTGTAGACAGCTGAGGACAGGTCTGATGATACGCTCAAAATAAACAGCGTGGCTGAGGGCTTTTTATTCTAGGTGAATTGTTCTAAGTGCTGAAAAGCCTGGTGACCAAATACATCAGACTCTTGTAGTCCAGCCAGGAAGTAAGTGAAGCATGAATAACTGAGTAACGTGTCACTGTCTGCCAGCATGGGATGGGGTCTTCTAGCCAATGAAAGCTCCCAGAAAGCATTACTCATGGGTAAAGCTATGTCCGAACTTAGCACAATCAAGGAATGCACAATCAAGGAATGCGAAAGGACTTCTAAATTATAGATTCACTTGATCAATCGCAGATGTGGATCAACCAGCTCCAAAGTAGACCGCATTTTGCACTCCTCAGAAAGGCTTTCCTCACATCGTGATTCTTGCATGGGTTCTGTTTCACACAGCTGGTTTTCATCCTTGGGCTAACTTTGTCCAAGTGCAGAGCCAACAAGACAGAAAGAGCAGGATGGTTGTACAGACAGAGCAGCGTATCTTCTACCTTTTCTAGTGCTTGCCTTTATGCCACCTGATCGGTTTAGCTTGGTGAGAAAAAAGATCCAAGAGAGATTGTTCTTGAACACCACGTGAGATCAGTCCATCTCACGATCATCCATCACTGCAAGCCTGCAGAAAGGACTCAAAGCAGCTCAGCACAGTCTCCATGTCATGACTGACCACCTCAAGCGCTGTGGGAGGATATGGGAAGGTGTGAACACGCTAGTTCTCTAGAGTCATTTCTGTTCACGTCGGTGACATTCAGCCACTGAGCTACATGGCTCTGCAGGTCAATGGCCAGGCCTGAGGTCGAGCTCCGGTGCTGGCTTGTTGGACACACAAGGGGCTGACATGCGGTCCACCCCTGAGCTCTGTAATGTCTGTAAAATGTAAAAATTCCATTTTCTTCAGTTAATTAATCATAATTAAGACTGAAGATTTAATGACTGGGGCAGTTAGATACAACGAGCCTGTCAGGATTTTTTTTTCCAATTCTTTTTCAGCCATGAGAGCTCTTTACTTTCTTCTTGGCAGCACAGAACAAGCTAGTGTTTGGTCAGAACAGATATTCTGTAGCATTGCTTTATATTTTGCACAGCTTCATTGCAATGGAATAGGAAAAAGTAATAATATTTGTTTTCTCAGGAATTTTTTGAACTTGCATCAGCAGTATTTCTTGACTGAGGAAACTATGAATGAGAGATGTGCAATGATACACTGCTGCAACTCCATCATGAGATTATTAAAGCAGTGCAAACAAAGCAAACAAATTCTATACTCCAGAAATATTTTTTCTGCATGGTTTCAGGTGTCCATTTCCATTCGCATTATTCATTTGACAAGATTAAAAACCCACACTGACAAGGGTTAGCAGGAAAAGCACTTGTGTCATTACAATTGTTAAAAAAATAGGAGATGCAGGAGTAAACACCAACTGTCACAGACGGCCTGGAGCATCTCTAGGACCTGTGCTTGGATCCAAGGTGCTCATCACATCTGAAATGATCACCAAAAGTGAGCCAGAAAGAGATACGGTGCGCTGCTGATGTTGTTAGACAGCATCGTGACAGCTGGAAATGAATTGCAGAAGAGCCTTAGGGGACTGAGTGACTAAGTACAAAAATAGCAGAGGAAACTACATTTATGTAAACAAATGTAAAATGATACATGAAAACACAATCCTAACTTCGCATACCAATCTAGTGATGGCCCCAAATTGGCTAGGGAGTGATATTTTAAAGATATAATAGGTCTTTACACGAAAATATTAACTCAAGTGTTGGTGTTGAACAATGATTTTCTAGAAAAATTAAAGGAAATGCTATGAATTATCAGGAAATGAATACTGAACAAGACATTATGCCACTGGGTAAAATCAATTATGTGTATTATGAATACCAAGAGCATGACTGAAAGAGTGTAGCAGAAATGAAAAGGTAGAGAGCAACCTAGCAAGTCTAATTTCAAACTGCAGAGTGCCCTTCCTATAAGAAGAGGCAGAATAGACCGGGATTACTAAACCTGGCGAGAAGATAGCTGGGAATATGGTAAGAGGTCTAGAAATCACAGGTGGTATGAAGAAGGTGAATAGAAAATCAGTTCTAAAACATCTGGGAGACATCAAATGATACTAGCAACCAAATGTACTGTAGATACAAACTTGTATATGATCACCGCTTATTTTCCATCAGAAGGACAGCTGCAAACTTGTAAATAACCTTGGATGCTAGAGGAGCAGTTTTTATGGTACTTGGATTTACTAGCAACAGTTCGGCGTTCGCCACTGACCGAACCTTATCAATGTCTAACGAGTCACCTGAGAAACCACATTCTCTTACCCGACTCCTTGTGGATACCTGCAACTTCGGACATTTTTCTGGGGCAGCAAGCGTGCAAACGTTAAGTAGGGTGTCAACTCATTGAGGTCTACAAACTTAAATTCTCTTCCCCTCAAAAATGAGGTGGCCTCGAGGAACCATCCCGGACCTGTACTGTCCTCGGTCGTTCGGCCACGCGTTGTTTGGGAGAGTGCTGACCGGCAAGGACACAAGCCACAGATAATGCCACGGTATAGATGACCACAGGAGCGCCCAGGTTCTGATGCTGGTTTCTTTACCAGTACAGACACAGACACTGAGGGATGAAGAGGAAAAGCAAGGGTATGAGGCACCTTCGCACACTGCCAGGGAAGGCTGTGGTGACTGATCACTTCCTTCTGTGATTCACGGGCCGTTTGCTGTAGAACTATTTAAAAAACTCCAAGCGCAGCGGTGTTTTCCATTCCTGTTTATGGAGCACATATCTGCGAGTAACCTCGGGTGAGGGCTGTAGGGGCTTCACAGATATTTCTGGTTTAAATTTGTGCCATATAGACATCTATCGACAGCCAAAGAATGATAGCAGTGATTCTTTGTAACCGTTGTACGGTCCAGAGCTGTGTGAATGATGTCACTGTGTTTGGAATAATTCCTAAATCACATGAAAAATACTCATGGGCTGTAGTAAGTGCAGCTGAGCTTTGCCAGCGTTCATTTCAGGCAGGCAGACTTTTCTTTTTCACAGGACTTATCACAGAATCATAGAAACGTTGACTGGAAGGTATCTCTGGAGGTTCCTAACCCATCTTCCCACTCAACACGACCACAACATGGTCAGCCAGGACTTTGGCTATCCGAGCCTTGAAAACTGGAAGGAGATTCCTCCATCTCCCTGGACTCACTCTCTAGTGCTGCACTATCAGTCTAATAAAGTTTTTCCTAACGTCCATCCTGAACATCCCTGTGGTTATTGTACCTTGTTATTAGACAAGATGAAGACAATAACTTTCCACAGCCTGCTGGCCACACACCTCCCAGTGCAGCCCACTGGGTATTCTGGCTCACTGTCTCCCAGAACAGAGTCTTGGCTCAAATGTGACTCCTGTTCGTCCCCTGTAACACCCAGGTCTTTTCCAGCAGGACATGTCTTTGTGTCCATTAAGATGGACAGGCTGCTTTTCCACCTCATATTCAAGCACTAAATAGGATTCAGCCCTTTTTAATGACAAAGTTCAGATGAAAGCAATGTCAATTAACCAATGGATCAGCAATTGCTATTTTGTTTAGATAGGACATGCAGCAGGAACCTAAAATGTGGTGACTTACTGCAGAACTCCTCTGTCCTTGCTTTCAGTTGACAACCGCACAGAAAAAGGCTCAGAATAAGGAGCATAATTCTGTTTCCTCAATAGGTCCTGTGCAAAAAAAAAAAAAAAAAAAAAAAAAAAAAAAGTGGCTTTCTGACAACAAGGTTCCTAACAAGTTGAATATATTCATCCAGCTCCACTCCCATACTTTTTAACAGAGGATGAACACACAATGTAAGATGTGTGAAGTGGGGTATTCTCCAGTGCTCAAGCACTGTACAAACCACCAGTCTCATGACAAGATATCGTTCTTCATTGCCATTACAATCTGTTCTTTACCCGATTCAGAATGATAAAATCCTCTCATTCAGACTGTGAGTATATTTGGTTATGCTACGTAGTCACTTTGCTAGTTGGTTTCAGGAAATACCAAGCAGCATGTATGTTGAAAGCTAGATTTGCTCTCGCAGACCAGTCGAAGACCAGCATATTGTTTTCAGCAGGGAAGAAAAGAGAAGAACCTAAATATACAATCCATTCCCTAGGAACTGGAAACTTTTCTGAAGAAAAACATTGTACACAGAAGATCAGCAACATACTGAAGCCAGCAAAAAAATTGAATACATCCCTATAATCCAGAAGCCAAGTTTACCGACTATAAATCTGCAGTGAAATGCCTGGAAAACCACAGAGCAGACGTTCAGCCTTGACAGTGCTTTTCCTCACTTCTGATGTTTCAGCATCAGAGAGCACAGGGCCCTCCTCAGATGCTCCCAGTGAAAACTGGTGCCTCTCCCCTAACGTTTGTCCAGACCGTCTGTGTTTCACTCAGGCTTCTCCACGTCACCGTAGCTGTGTCTATACCATGCCTTTGTTGCATTTTTTTAATTATGGGATAAGCTCCTGAGGTCTGTATTCTCCACTTCTATTTAGTTACAAAACAACCAGAAGCAGAAATCATGACAACTGAGGCCAAAACTCTCCAGGTTTTTGCTGGATACCCAGGTGCTCTCTCGCCCTGTCCTACTGTGCAAAGCTCTCCTGCTGAACCAAGTGTCCGGAGCTGTGCACACAGGCTGAAAGGAGGGGATGCGCTGTGCTCCCTCCAGCGCCATGACCTGGGGCAATCGCACCACTAGGCCCTGGCCATCCCTTTCACAAAAGCTGAAATTTCTTATTTTCCACTCAGTTCAGTTCTATTTCTTTTCAAAATTTCATAGGCAACTGTGTTTTAATGCACCCAGCAATGACTAAATCAGAGTTCTCGCTGCAGTCCCTACGAGGGCCAGCCTGGATCCGAACCTTCTTTTCATCCCACTCAAAATCTTTTTTTTTTTTTNCAACCTGGGCTAGTGGAGGGTGTCCCTGCCCATGGCAGGGGGGTTGGAACTTGATGATCTTTAAGGTCCTTTCCAACCCAAACTGTGCAGGAGCACTGCTGGCTCCTTCTTTACCCTCTGACACACCCAAGCCCACCTCTCATGCATCAACAGCACAGCACCACAACATGCCACCGACCTCCCACAGCACGCAAAGCCCTCGTCCCACCAATCTGCCGCACCAGAGTGGGTAGAGCATGACAGGGGCCACCACACTGCTCTTGCCACCAGTGGGGGACCATCAGCAGGACCTGGTGTGGAGCCTGCTTCTACCCACAGCCCACAGTGCTACCCACAACACATCAGGGTCTAAAACAGCTTAATGCCACCTTCCACACTGAAATGAAGAGGAACCTTCCTCTGCCACATCCGTGACGTTGTGCTCCTGATTCTTTTAAAACCTGGTGTTACACATTTATGATCATTTATTGCTACAGATCATATTAACACAGGTGGTAGAAGAAGAGTTTTCCATTTAGATTATGTTTCCCTGTGAATTTTTCACCAAAATCGGTGGTCAAATTTCTACCCATTCTTTAGTCATTCACCCTTTTCCATGGGGGAAGGAAAAGGAACGGAGAAGTGCCTAAAAGGCAGGTGTCTTCTGGTGGTGGCATTCCATCTTCCCAAAGCACCCTACTTCTTAGGGTTTTGCAAGTCAAGTGGTAGGAAAGAACAGACATCAAGAACTTTCAGCTCTTGTAAATCTTTCTGGTTTACAGTCAGGCTACACGCATGTGACGTTCTGCTCAAGAGAGTGTTGAAAGTGTGTTGCACTCATCCATATTCCCCTCATTCTCCACCGACATCTATAAGGTCCAAAGACCTTCCTGAATTTGCCCAGAAAAAGTTGTGTCTCAAAGATGAAGAAAAAGCACTCAATTTGAAAAAATTTAAGAGAACTAGATAAGACCAATGCTTTTTTATAAAGCCTAAGAAGCACTAGCATACCGATCTTCCTGCTATATTCTCCGAGCAACTTTGCCTTACGTTGTCATTAGCAAATCCAGATACCAAATTCATTTTAAAGATTAAGTTAAAATGATTCACTCAAATATATAACGTTTAGTCATAATCTTACAAAGGAGAAAGATGAAGATAGGCTTTTCAGTCAGCACAGCAGAATCCAGATCCGAGGAGTTTCATTACTCAGAGCACCAGCTCAGCCATGTCACTTTTATTAGAGCTCAAGGGACAATGTTATCACTGGAAAAAATTATAATATCCCTTTGGAAGACTGACAGCAACAAAAAAAAAAAAAATGAAGCTCCATTCCCAGTTCTGTTTCTTTTCCTGAAACTTCTTAAAGAGAAAAAAAATCTGAGTACCAGAACATAGATTTTTTAATCTTTTTTTCTCGAGGGTTTTGGGTGGGGGGTTTTTTGGCTGGTTGGTTTTGTCTGTTGTATTTTTTTAAAGAGCTAGATAGCTTTCCTATTTTGTTTTGGACTCTTGCCAACTGACTCTTCCAGTTTCCTACCATTTGCTCTGCTAATTCAACAGCACCCAGTAGGTGGCCCCAGCGTATAATGTATCTCTTTACTCTTTTTCATTAATTCCGCCTTGCTTTTTTCATTGTAATAATTTCACTGTCGTTGGAATCTCCTGCTTTTGATTATTTATTTTCAACATTTCAGCATCGGCTATTTGTTAAGTACTGATCCCTTTAAATATAACTCCTTTGTTGGTGAAAAAAACTAAATATTTGATTTCTAGAGTACAACTAATGATTTGGAAAAAGAACAAACAAGATCCATACAGTTCTGCTCTGGTTTAGAGATACCACCCATATATTTCTTGATTCTCCCTTTACCTCTCATTTTACATTCCTCAGGGCTTAGAGAAACATTTTCTCTAGAGAACACGACATATTATCCAAGTCCAGACAGACACACTCATACGGGCTGACAAACGTGGCAGATCCCTGGAGTCTTCTGCTCTGGATCTTTCAAAGAGCTGTTGCTGACTCCTGTCCTCCCACATCTCCACCTTCAGAGCTCAACTTTTGGGACACAGTCAGCCCCCGCTTATGAACAAGGGTGTTACCTACATCCGTCATCTCGTGGGAATGTCCTTTCAGGCAGAGAGAGGGAGGTTCTTTTGATACGAGAACTGTGAAATGCGTTCTTAACTGACTGGAGATCTTCATTACACTCTTTCTTGTTCTTGTGCAAAGCGTTTCTTAGTTTCTAGGTAAGCAACACTACCTATAGCTGGGATCACTGACACAAGGTATTTGCAGCTTTTTCTATTTTCAAAGACCAGAATGAATTAAATGCAAGTATTTAAGACATATTCAAAGTCATGCATCTACCCACTATCACAAAATAGGAAATTCTGAGATCCACCAATTAGTGGAGTCACTTCTACATTTTGTCTTGATGAGACTGTATTCATTCTACCTTGTCAAATGTCATGCAATAAATCCTGTAACACAAGATCAGTTGTCATTTTCCCTGTGGCTTTCTATACGAAAAGAAATGCCAGTGTTTGTGAAACACATTTGCCGGTGAAGTATGTTTGTCTATAACAGATGTCCCCAAACTTCCTGACCCTATTTTTTTTAGACAATTGATACATAAACTCAGTCTTTGGCTATTGCCAGTAAGCTAATAAGACAGACGGTCTTATAGTTTCCCCACCATAATGAGGCCTGAAACCAATTTGGCTAGGATCAAGGAAATATGAAGCCTCCAAATATTTCTGGAATTGCCTCACTATAAACTTTTTCAAAAAGGCAGATTGAAATGTCCTATAATAGATGTGACTGTTTGCATCAAGAAGCAGATATTTTTAGATTTGTGTTAACAAGGGCTTCCTAGGGAGAAGTTGGTGTCTGGTCCTATCGTACCCAAACACCACTCTCAGCTAAGCTCGGGATCTTCATTGCTCAACAATGTGGCCTCAGTACTGTCTTCACTTAAGGCTTCATTTACACGGGAATGCTAAGGGAAATGTCTAGTCAAGACAAATTAACTAGTTGATGTACATAAGTGAGGCTTTATTACATCCTCATTCAGAAGAAAGGCGGTTTTATTTCACTGTAGGCTAAGATACAGCGACCTGAGTTACAATGAAAGAGAGCATCCACACAGAGGTTTAGTGCAACTTAGCATACGTGCATTAGTTTATTTCATTTCAACATTCCTGAGTGTCCAAGTGCAGGCAAGTCCTAAGAAAACAACATTAGCTGAAATGAAAACTTAGGTTTGCATTTGTCCCTTCCACAGCCTGCTCTGCTACCATGGAGACAGACAGCTCTGTCAGAATCTAGTAATCTCATCTTCAAAGAAACAAAAACATTCCTGGTGAAAGAGCCTGCAAAGCTATATTGGCTCTAAATGTCATCTTGTGCCCTTCATTGAAATCCCACTTCATCACAAAAGGAAGGGGAATTATTCTCTGCCACCCATGTTTTCTTCTCAGCTCTTGCTCTGAATGGCAATCAGAGCTCCTAAGCTATCAATTGAACAGCACAGCCAACGGATCCCACACAATGCCCTACATCTCCCCAGCAGCACCATCACAGCACCCCTGTCCCCACTCCCTCACCCCTTCTGCTCCTCCTGCACCTCTTCCAACCCTTCCCCGCCAAGGCAGGACCCTGCAATGCCTTCAGTCCACTCTTTCATGCCTAGCTCGGGCTACTGAGTTCACACCCTTCTTGTCTCCTCTCCATAGCTCAGTCTCCCCTCCATAGCTCCTGCTGCTCGGGCTGGGGACTGCCAGCACCCCTCCAGATAGCACTGGAGGACTGGCCCAGCGCCGGCTGCAGCTCAGAGCAGGCAGTGACTCAGTTCTTCCTGCATTTCCTTCGGCTCGACTCTGCTCTCCTACAGCTCTTCACAAGGAGTATGGAAATGTAACTTCCATGTCCTTCTGCCAAATATTCCTGATGGGATTACCAGCAGGGCAGCCAGAAGACGTCCTGGTTTGTCATGTGTCGTCGTGGTCAGAAACCGGGTCTGTGGGACAAGACCCTGGGGTTCTAACCCAACCTGAACCAGCTTTCCCTGTGCTCCCCACGAAGGAACGTCACCTCACTCCTCGCTTCTGTGTGTATGGGACAGAAACATGGAATAACTTATCAAAACTAAGGTGTTGGGAGCTTAAGACACTGGTTGAGACTGCTGTTCTTTAGCACTGAAGAAAGAACGGAGTAATTCTTCCAACGCTCAAGAACATATTGGAATTAAGAAATTTAAACTACATTCAAGCACTGGGGGATATTTGTACTTTGGGGGTATACTCTGAATACTGAACATAATTTAGAAGGAACTCCAACTATTTTTAGAGAGAAAAGAAGCGACACATGGAAGTTATTTCCATGTTAGCTGGAGAGACATCGAAGGAAATGCAAATTTAACCCTCAGACTGGGAAGGGCGAAACTGCAGCACATGCTGCTTTCATGAGACTTTACTGTCTCCTCCTCGGCACAGATGAGCAGACAGAGCTGTCGCAAGTAATCGCACATCTCAGCTCTGTTCCTCCCAGAAGCTGCTGCCAGAAAATTCTTATTTCTTACTTCCCTGGAGCATTTTATACCCCTATGTTTATACACGATCCAGGTGACTGTAGTGGTCACAAGTTCTTCGTTAACATACCTGTGCTGTGCATAAATTACCGAGGAGTCACTCACCGGGGCTCATCCTCCACCCGACACACTGCTCTGTCCCTATCAATGCAGTGATTTAACTACTGCAACACACTCTCCCTTTTGATCAGATCTTGGTACGAATTCACTGGGCTGAACATGAGAAGTCTCACCCTCTCCTTTTCAAAGTAAAACAATCAACCACACTAATCATCCCATTAAAAAGAGGCATTTCCAGTTACAGCACATCAGGTACCTCAGGTAACCCAGAACTACTGCATCCCAGACTCAACTGATGTCTATGGTGTGTCCAGCAACAGAAAATGTGAGAAGGAAAACACCAGCTGTTTACACTCTTACAACTTTGCCACTTGCAACAGTTCAATTAAAGGAATTAAAGAGGGTGAGCTGGGAATGCTGTCAGACGTAAGGACGACACATTTGGGGGAAAGGTGAGCAGTTAAGTGGAAAGCAGAGGGATGTCCCCAATACGCTGTCAGGATTTAGCAGTTTGACCCATTTCTTTGTTTTCTCACTGGCCCTAACATATTTTATCTATTTCAAAGTATGACCGTTAGCCCTGTTCCACTGCTGAGAGGTGTACAGGGAGAGGAAGGACCAGACTAGGATCACATATCAATCACGCACCATGTTCAGTGTCACTCAAACTTCCAAAATCAGGTGTGCACTTACGTGTTTTATCTAAATGCTGTTCACTTTGAGAAACTGTAGTTTAATTCATACAAACGTATTTTGCCTGAGAAGATTATAGATATTGTTATAGAATTGAGGCTCCATCACTCACTCCAACTCATTGCTAAATCTAAGCATATGTTTACCTGAGACATATTAAACCAAAGCATCCCACACAGCTGCCGACTCGAACTTCTAGTCTGGTACCCAGAATTAACCCTGTTAAATTTCACAACCATTTGTTTCCTTCTCAGCCACATCACTCTTACACAAAGTTATACTTTCACAGGCCTACCATGGACCCCCACGACCCCCATTTTCCCTGAACATCAGCAGCCCTTACAGGACCGTGGGAGTCCACCACTGACACATGGTATAAAACTCGGCTTTGGCCATTCTGGATCTTGTAGGGGATCTCTCTTGTCTTGTTTGGATCATATACATGGGGTGGATTATCTCACACCCCAATAACAGCTCTCTCAAGCTGCTCCAGCTAATCCCCTGACCCTTCAATCCAGCACCACCTAAAGATGGGGACACAGCTGGATACCAGCAGACAGCTCCAAGTGGTCACTGCCCGTTGCAGGAGGCAGAGCTAAGGTTGCATTAGTACACACCTCGATTCCTCACTCTGGTTTTCAGAGATCGGAATGGTATTGAACTGCACATCTTGAAAAAGTGTGAGACATTACAGAACAATTTTGACAATGTATTAACACATTTTTCTGCATTGAAACCATCAGGATTATGGAGCTAATGACCAAGCTTTAAAATCACAAACTCACCCACTTCCCCCTGACCTTTCCACATGCAATCCTCTCTTCCCTCGTGTGACCATCCCATTCAGAAAAATTGAGACAGTTTATCTTTCATGAGTCTTTCACTCACCGCTGGTCCTGTTTTTCTGGTTTAAGAGCTTATTCATGGTGTTCTTGTTTTCTGTAAACTTAGTCATAAGCCTAGCAAGCTTGTATTTTATCTGTGCGAACTATTCTGTAGAGTACAAAATATGTACATTTTCCATAAAGAGAAATACGATTGCTTTTGAAACTGGTGTGGTATACTGAAAAATAACATCCTGCAAACACTGTAGCTACATCCAGTTTTGACCTTCTAAGTGTTACAAAATAGGCAAAGTGAAACCTGAACAGACATGGAGAAATGGGAGAAGTTTTAATGGAAACCTTTATTATTCCATTTGTGAAACTCTAATGTGCTCATGCTCAGGACCTGTAAAAGGGTGTCTAATTTTCACAAGAAACACCTAATACTATGCTCTTTGCCCCTAAAAGCTGCATTTTCACAGTCAGTAAACAAAGAACAGGACAGTACAGAAAAGACATGAGAAGTTCAAGTGTTACAACAACACGGAGCATTGGACACATACAACTATGTGGATAACAAACAAGAAAAATAATAAGAGAAAAGGAACATGCATTTAAATTAAAAATCAAAATTTTACTTCAAGCACCAACAGAAGGGTAACCCATAAGGGAAGAAAGTCGTCCCTTCCTAGCACACCTGAGTCTCAGAGAAGGTGTGTAACTCCAGCAGATGGGAAGACAAGCTTAGGACTACAGGGACGTTGAGTTGGAAAAGAACCCTTCTTTTCTCCTTTAACAATAATATAAAGTTATTTTACAAGTGTATCTGTACAAGGTGACTGAATAAGTTTTGTTACTAGACTCCATTGACAAATATGAGGTAAATAGATCTATCTATTGCTGATACAAAGTTATCCTGTACGAGGCAACAAAACTGTTTCAAACCTAAGGTGGCATTTTGACTTCTGCCCGTAGCCAGCTCCAGTTCATATTTTACTTCTGAGCCTCCTCATCTCTGATGTCTTCCGTTCACCTCCAGTTCTGTCAGGCCTTCAGAGACGGACCAACAACTGGAACTGTAGTGAAGTTAGGTAAAGCTGAACACAGCATGACGACAATCTTGGCCACCCATTTCGCCCACGTTTAATTGCACAAATGTGAAAGCCCAGGGCCTCCTTATTACATTTGTCCCGTTTTTCTTGGTAATAAATCAAATTAAAGTGCCATTGTATTACGTATTAAAATTCTTGGTGTGTACCTTTTACTGTGGCTGCTACAGGTCCTAACCAAACGGAGGAATGCATCATTACATCTATGCAGGAGGTGGCAGAACACACAAGATGAAGTTGACAGGATACATTGCTAAAGAAGAAACAGGAGAAACCAAATGAAAGTGGAAATTTGGTGCAGGGACACCCTACAGAGGGGCACCAGAAACAAGATGCTGAGAACATACGGACAAGTAATGCCTCCACTGGAATGACTGGGCATTAGGTCTGAAAACCCGACGGCACTTGCTCAGCTGTTCAGGACAGACAACCGCTGGCTCAACTGCATGCCCTTCACGGCATTCTTTTAAGATTTCAGAGTCACAGGAAATTTAGCCAGAATACTACACTCACACACAGAGGAAATTCCTCTGTGCTAGTACAAATGTATCTTCTTTAAAATTAGACTGGTTTGTGGATCATATATGAAACCTGTGTACTGCACTGACCTTCATATATTCAACAGTCCCCAGGTTTAGACATTCCATGGACAGTCAGTGTAACAGGAATACAAGTCCAAATATATAGGGATGAGATGAAAACTACACTTTCCAATTTAATTTTTCATTCCCAGACTTTAGAATAGAATAGAATAGAATAGAATAGAATAATTTCTGTTGGAAGGGACATACAACAATCATCCACTCCAACTGCCTGGCCAATTCAGGGCTGCCCAAAAGTTAAAGCAAATTATTAATGGCATTAATTGTCCAAATGCCTCTTAAACACTGACAGGCTTGGGGCATCGACCACCTCTCTAGGAAGCCTGTTCCAGTGCTTGACCACTCTCTCAGTGGTGAAACACTGAAATGTTCTTTTGCATGAAATGTGATTCATCTGTGGCTTTCTGTGGTTTCATCCAGCACATGCTGTTAAAAGACAGGTGTATGTAATTTCCAGCAACACCTAATGACTATCACCTCTTCAAACAGCCACTATATCGGAGTTAGGGGACTCAGAAAGCTTTTAATATATTTTTTTTTTGTTATAGGGTCATCAGGAAATCATGTTCACTATTACAAACTTTGCTAGGGAACGCGTTAAATGCTTCAGAGTAAAAATTCAAAAGACGAGCTAGGTTCAAAGTGTTTACAGTCCAGTTTTCCACATGGCAAAGCAAGTTTGCCAAACTTTTTCCTGTGAGGGTGGTGAGGCAGTGGCCCAGGTTGCCCAGAGAAGCTGTGGATGCCCCATCCCTGGAGGGGTTCAAGGCCAGGCTGGATGAGGCTTTGGGCAACCTGGGCTAGTAGAGGGTGTCCCTGCCCATGGCAGGAGGTGGAACTGGATGATCTTTAAGGTCCCTTCCAACCCAAACCATTCTGTGATTCTCTGATTCTCCTAAAGGAGGAGGGACTGCGATCTGGTTCCAGTACCTGAAGAGCTGAAGAATTTGGCAGGACACCCCCAAAGGCAAGGCTGCGGGGAACACAAGGCAGGGCAGGAATTGCAGACGGTTTAAACCTCAAACACCACAGAGGTGTGAAAAGCCATACCAGCCCTTGGCAACGCGGAGAAACAGGTCTGGCTGTAACCCAGCCCGTGACACCGAACGCTGGCACCCTGCAATCGGGGGTGCAGCCCTGCTCACGTGCAACCCTTCAGGTCCCACTCATGGAAATGTCATCACAGGGGCACACCTAGGCTCAGAGAAAACATTTGGGGACGCAGTTACTGTATCAGATGCCGATTGCTTTATCAAGTGCCATTGCCAAACCGCATGGAAGTTCACCCGCCCTCAGGGACGTGACTGAGCTTCGCGCTGAGAGCGAACCGCCAGCGCCAAGGCTGCCCGCCGGCTGCGGCGCGTCCAGCAGGTGCCATTTTGTGGCACAGGAGGCGCGAATACCTCACGCACAGCCCTCGCAGAGGCGGGCCCGGCGCTGCCGGCGCTCCTGGCACGCAGGGCGGCCGCCCTCGGGGGCTGCCGGCGGGGTCCGGTGGCGGCGGCCGCCATGCCCGTGCCCGCAGCCCCCCTCGCGCCTCGCTGCCCGCCTCCCGCCTCCCACGGGCACGCGCCGGGACTACATTTCCCAGCAGCCGCGGGAGAGGGGGGACAACGGCGCCGTGTCCGCCGCGGGGGCTGCTGGGAGAACCGTTAGCGGGGCGCGCGCCGGCGGGAGGCTGTGAGGGGAGCGGGAAGGGGCGGTCGGCGTTAACCGGGGAGCGATCGGCACCTGCGGCTGCCGGCAGGACTCGGCTCGTCGCCAAGGGGCCGAGGGGGCCGGTGTGTGGCAGGAGGAGGCGAAGGAGGGCTTAGTGCCGTTCCTCCACCGACTGGTTTTCCGGAGCATCAACGGCTCGGTGCGGCGTAGGAAGGAAGGAGGCGGTTTGCTGTAGGTGCAAACCGAAAGGGGAATGCCCAACGGCCTCAGGAAGTCCGCTTCCCCAGTCCGGGCTCCTGCTGGGACCAGTAACGCCAGTCAGCGCTTGGGGGGTTTCAGCGGGCTGCCGGGTGGGGATAACGGGGGAAGCGGCGCCTTCCTTTTGCGGGATGTGGTAACTCCGGAGATGGATTTTTAAAATGATTCATTAAATTTACAATGTCTTCAGTCACTTGACAGACAGGCTGGAGGGGAAGGGCCGGAGGATGGCCAAGCCGACGGGCTGTGGCTGCCTTTGTGGGCATTCGCTCCAAAGACAGAGCTGAGGCCTGGCAGACAGGCACTGTGGCTGCACCCCGCTCCCCAGGGACCTGCACCGGACCCCAGCCCACTTCGTACATGACCAGAGATGAGCAGATAACATATCTCTTCTTGTTTCTCGTGGCTTTTTGGGCTTTTCTTGGAAAGACTGGGAATGTGAAGCTGGTAGCTGGGCCATCTCTTTGGCAATACCTTCCTCACCAGTGCTTTCTCGCCCTGTGTTATGCCAAACACAAAAAGGCAGTCATCAAATCACTGCAAACAAACAAAACTGTATCCACAAGTATTTGGGAGTGCAAATAAACAAATGCAGACAAGGTGAAAATAACTGACTCTTCCAAGCTAAGGTATGGCTTTGGTTGCTTCTAACTGAAAACCATTGGGACAGCACTGCACAAGCCAGCTGCTGGTCTGCTTTTCTCAGAAAGTTAGTAGGTCACTGTTGTTCTTCAAGATGTTTGACTGGCATGTCAATTAAAAAAAAATGAAAAAAACTTATGGAGGTCTTTGTTGAACATGATGGGAAGCTTTTCCACACCTTTCTTGCTTATATTCCCTTCTTAATGTATTTTGCCATCTCAGTTTGCAGATGCCTGGAGATTTTCCAGTGGAGCTATATGGCAAATTAAAGCCCTGTGAGAAGAGGCTTACTTTTTCAGTTACCTTTGTCATTATGTTATGCATGATCCACAGACGACACAATCCATGGATCACAGTTTAAAATACAACAGATAGGCTAGTCCACTTTGTTTTCCAGTTCAGTGGTACCTCCAGCAATTAATCACTTCCCCCCATTGCCCAGTATAAATATTATGTGCCTATACAATTATGCCTAAGAAGGTAGGTAAGTCAGATAAAACCCTGAGACTTTGACTGTCCGTGGGTGACATACTAATATGGACAAACTGAAAACATATACTTCACATACATAAGGTCTTTTTTGGGGTAAATTAACACAGATTATCCAGAGCTCAAAAGGCAGAAAAGCAACATTTCCAGAGTTATTCAGAAGCTGCTGTAATGTGCAAGCACATCAGCTGCATTTGCACCATTTATCCATCAGGACCATTAAACACAAAACTATTTTCTGTGCCTTCAGAAGTCCCTGAACAGAATGTGTCTGTACACACTGGGGTAATAGCACTTGTATGCTTTCCCTGTTCTTACACCGTTTCCTAAGTACACGCTGCTGGTTACCTGAGAAATAAAATACCAGGTTCAATAGAGGTTTTGTCTAACACAATATGGCTGTTCTTCTATAAAGAACTATTTTACAGCCAGTACTGTACAGGTACATGAATCAGTCATGTCGGATCAGCTACGTAATTTAGCTTTCTGAAATGAAACGCTTCTTTCTTTAAACGGCTGCTCTGAACAATAAGAACATTCTCCACAATCACTTTACAAAGTGTCCAATAAGCTGACTGCTCAGTTTCTGAAAAGCGGATTCTAGTAGGCAGTTACTAGAAACACTGGCTAATAAGTACACTTTTGTGGGTATGTATTTGTTTTATAAACAACCTCCTTCATAAAAGGGTTTGCAGCAGGAAAATCATTCTGATTTCCAAGACTAAGGGTGCTGAGGAACAGGACAATATCTTTTCTTCCATTTATAACCTGGGGATGACTTTCACTTGTTATCACCTACTTATTTATTGTGAGAAACTGAATGATTCACTTCACCCACATCATTAGAGACTTTATGCTCCTCTGTCACACTCCTCCCCTCTCAACTCTTTTCGAAGCTGTTGAAATGCCTCAAGCAAAAGCTATTGCATCCTGTAACCAGCCTTATCACTCTTGCATACCTTTCAAGTTCTACTAGATCCTAGATGGAGGGAAGATGCAGGGGAATTAGTCTTCACTCAGTGTTGAAGGTGTGGGTGCACTATGGATTAAATCATAGTGTGATTATTGCTTTCTATTTTCTTATCCATTTCCTCCCTGAAAAACTATTATTTTGCTCCACATGTTACTCTGACATTCTTCGCAATGCTCCCAGAGCTCTTTCCCTAATTCTGAGACAATCGTTTTGGGTTTAAAAAGCAAGAGATTGTCAGCCTGACAGATTTTGAAACAAACTCCCGTATAAAACCAGGTTCAGTGGTCACGTTTTGCCCAACTGTAATTTTCAGGGATTGGGAAGGCAGCTGAGGAAAATAACGTTAGTGGAACTATCCTTCAACTACGGGAAGTTAAAGGGGCAACAGTGAAGCTTTTTAAAAATTGGTTTTGTTTGGCTTTGAGCTATGGAATTAACACATTATAGATTTCAAGTCTAGTACAGAAAAATATTTCAGAAATTAAATGAGCACTATGAAATGCAGACATTTTAGAAAATATAAGGAACCTACTTCATATTCAGATAAGTGAGAAATGCCACAGTGAGTGCTAAGAGCATATCCTGCATTCAAAAGTAACCAAAAGAAAAGGCAAAAAAAATCCCGCCTCTGTAATACTGAGCTAATTTCACAGGATTCTCTGTGGGTGAGGTTTCACACTTAGCTAGGTGATGTCCAAAAAAAATCTCAAAAGTCAAAACCTCCTTTTTTAATTGAGCTGGACACAGAACTCCAGGTGGGGTCGCACAAGAGCAGAGGGAGAGAATCACCTCCTTTGACCTGCTGCTGATGCTGCTTTTGATGCCCCCAGGACACGGTTGGTTTCTGGGCCGTAATCGCACACTGCCGGCTCATGTTCAGCTTCTCATCAACCAACACCCCCAAGTCCTTCTCCTCAGGGTAGCTGCAATATGTGACTAAAGATAGGTTTGTGTATGCTGCAATTGCAATGATGTACCTGCAGTTGCTAAAGCAGCTGACACTGCCACTGGAAATTTAGTAGGATTCTATAAGTTTTACTGTAGACATATAGACTGAATCACAGTATATAGGCACCAGCGACATCACCTGTACTCCCTTTCCTACTCCTTGCCAGTTAAAAGAAAGCAGAAAGATCAGACAGTTTACAAGCATATTACCCTATTCTGCTTCAGCAGCTGGGGTAGGTGGGGGGTAATTAATGCTTTAATATCATTTCTGATAGAAATAATTAGTGCTTTAATATATTTCTGATAGATTTTTTTTTTAAAGAGAGCTTTTACAAGACTATGGCTCCAACAGCACACCAAGCTGTTGTTGTTTTTTATTATTCTAAAGTGTCGATGAGTATCCTAGTCACCATGCAGTTGCATTTATCCAGCTTAGACCAACCCTTACTCTCTACTTGATTTATCCTTATTTGTTGTGACACATCCTTAATCAAGATTAAGTCGTAGTGAAGCCACGTCAACGTAACACAGAATCTACCATAGATTCACATGAAGCATAAATAACAATTTAGTGTGCTACTGGTTACGCTGTTCCACAGGTGCCAATATCTACCCCACAACAAATACCAAGAGCTTTCTGGAAATTAAGGTAGACCAAAATACAGTACAGCCCTCGGTAAAAAAATGGCTACAGGCTAGCAGTACACTTACGTAGCCCAAGTACTACAGACAAGGAAAAGTGGGAGCACTTAAAGTTCCTCAGACTTGGTCTTATGACTTGAATGACCTTGGTCTCCTTTGAAAACATCCAGCACAACATTACACAAAACACACAAACAACACCAGCCTCAGTTCTGCACTTCTGGGATTTTGCCAACACTCACAAACTGGTCCAAAAACAATGTGTAGCAAGAGGGAGACATCCTTGTCTAATACAAATGAGGTCGTTCCATTTCTGAACTTGAATGAAGAATCAAGAGTGATGAGTCCATGTGGGTCTTCTCTGGCAACAGTCAGTGGAAGACACTAATCTGACAGTCTTAAAAAGGGTATCTTTAAGGCTAATTTTAGCCTTCCATCATACAGACAAATAAACTCAAGACTTTTAGCGAGTTTTATTTCAGCGAGTTTTATTTCAGCAAGTTTTATTCAGTGAGTTTATTACTTGTAGGAAATCTTTGTACAAGGTAGGGAAAGGAGCCAGGTCTCCCACCTTCTAGCCTCCAATTCCAGTCATAAGGTCAGTCTCAATGTTAAACATTATTAATTGCCAAGTGTTACTACAAAGCACATATTTTATGTAAACCTTTTTTTAAAATTAAATGAATGTGTGTTTTTTATACTTTCTTGTTTTAAGCGAGCCATTGTAAACAATACAATCCACAAAAACAAAGCAGCAGACAAACCCAAATTTCATCATTGTCAGTGTTTGGCTACCATCAGCCTCCTGGATTTACTGTATCAATACAATAATACATTAACTCCCACTAAAATATTCTAATCCTGCAATTAATTTCTCTTCTGTGAATAGCTCTTGAGGGCGCAGCCTAGACTGTGATCCAAACCTGCGTACCTGAAAGAAAAGACCTTTTGACCTCTTTCAACACTTTAAATAGAATGTGCAAGGGAAGCAAGAAAAGTATTTATTTAAACAGCACAGCACCTTTCAAACCCCTGCTCTTTTTGACTGTGGGGAGCTGTTTGTTCCAAGGCAAGTAAACAAGTAAAGCAACCTGCTGCTGCCTGACCGTCCTGTATCACGAGTGCTCTCTCCATCCTCCCTCCTTGAAAGTGTTTGTGCACAGGGAGGTCTCAACATTTCTTTGGAGCTTACTGGATCACACAGCAGATTTTTAAAGCTGCCTAAACTGCTGTTTCATATTATTTATTATGCAGTGCATTAAATTTAATGTTTCATAAGCAAGTGTTTAATTCACCAGATGAAAATAACACTTGGAAAGCTGTGTCCTCTCCCTTCTACAGAGGTGTAACAGCAACACCTCTGGAAAGGAGGCGCATCAACTATCTCTATGCCAAGAAAACACCTTCAGTCACATTTTTTCTGGTGATACTAAGCATCCCCTCCTCATATGGCCTTTCCTTGAAGCTGTGAATATCCAACACCTTCAGTACCAGAGTCCTGCTGCCTGAGGATGAACATAAGGTTAAACCCCCCTCCAAACCCCTCTTCTCTGAGGGACAGGATTATCTACAGCAGTGAACACGGGGCACTTCACTGAATTAGCAACCCACTAGCAAACAGGGGTTACTTCTTCCCTCACAGAAATCAAAAGCACATCATAAATACTGGTGTGGTGTTGTTTTGGTTTTTTTAAAAGCAAATTAGACGGGGGGGGGGGGGGNCAGCGCCCTTCCGCCCCGCCCCCGGGCAGCCCGCTCAGCCCCGCGCCGGGGCGGGCTGCCGGCATAAAGGCTGGGCTGCCGCGGCCTGCTGCGGTCTCACTGCGGCCTGCTGGGTCTCGCCTGGCCCGGGAGCTGCTGGCGAGAGGGGCCTCTCTCTGGCTTTCATCCCGACAGGTATCCGTGGCCGCAGGGGGTCCTGGGGCTGGGGGCGTTGTGGTTCGGGCCGGTGTTGGGGGACGGGGCAGGGTGGGGGGCTGCTGTCAGCCCCGCAGCAGCGGGAGGAGGCGGGGAGCGGACGGGGAGCATCCACCGCTCCTGAAAACTGCCCCTGGGGTTTTTTTTTCTTTTTTAAATGATGGTAATTGCGTTAGCAGGCGAGAGTGAGGGCCGGTATCCTCTGGGTGGTGAGGAAGGTGCTGTGCCGCAGTCCCGGGGCTGTCTTGGGTACGGGACCGCTGCGTTTTCTGGGGGTCGCGATCCTCCAGGTGCAGGGTGATGGTGTGTGACCACCTGGAAGCCCCGAGGCTAGCAGAGGTGTTCTGCCGGTTGTATGTGGAGATGTAGGTGTAGTANCTGCCTCGCCAGCCCTCTCCCAACAAGCTGCTTCGTCCTCCAAGACCCCTCAGCAGCCCCCCGGGCCGCAGCTCCCCGCCGCCTGCCCGCGCTGGGCCCGGAGCCCACCCTCAGCACTGCGCGAGGAGCGGCTGGGCCCGGCCCCGCTTCCTGCCGCCGCAGCGCCCTTCCGCCCCGCCCCCGGGCAGCCCGCTCAGCCCCGCGCCGGGGCGGGCTGCCGGCATAAAGGCTGGGCTGCCGCGGCCTGCTGCGGTCTCACTGCGGCCTGCTGGGTCTCGCCTGGCCCGGGAGCTGCTGGCGAGAGGGGCCTCTCTCTGGCTTTCATCCCGACAGGTATCCGTGGCCGCAGGGGGTCCTGGGGCTGGGGGCGTTGTGGTTCGGGCCGGTGTTGGGGGACGGGGCAGGGTGGGGGGCTGCTGTCAGCCCCGCAGCAGCGGGAGGAGGCGGGGAGCGGACGGGGAGCATCCACCGCTCCTGAAAACTGCCCCTGGGGTTTTTTTTTCTTTTTTAAATGATGGTAATTGCGTTAGCAGGCGAGAGTGAGGGCCGGTATCCTCTGGGTGGTGAGGATCCCGGGGCCGTCTTGGGTACGGGACCGCTGCGTTTTCAGGGGGGTCGCGATCCTCCAGGTGCAGGGTGATGGTGTGTGACCACCAGCCTTCCTCACTTAGGTATGTGGAGATGTAGGTGTACTAAACACAATCAATGGCGTCAGAAGGGATCTGGGGTGTGCCAGAGGGACCCTTGGTGAATTCACCTGTAAGCAGGTCCCTGCTCCGTTCCATTCAGGAGTCACAACCCGGCCAAGGGTGTTGCCTGATTCCCTTGTCCGTGGGGACACGCTCGGTTACAGGTGGTGTCATCAGCAGGGCTGTATCCACGGTCAGAGGTGGGTTGGGTGAGGGGTGTGGCAGTGGAAATGGAGCATCTCTGGGGTGGATGGGGACTTGGTGTTCTAACAGAAAGTCTCCTGGGGTCTGTAAGCCTACAACTTCACTTCTCTAAGTACTTCTTTAAGATTGAATGTGCCTCTGTCCTATGCAAGCCTAATACATGATTATTTTGCTTAATAAATTACTTACATAAGTTCCGAACTATATTTAGGTCAAATTGTGTACTATACTTTGAAGGCAATTGCCTCTGTTTTTCCGTAGGGATTAACTGTGACATGTTATCTAATCCACAGATACCAATCTTTTTTCATGCGAATTGAGGATGTTGCATTAAGTGTGTTAAGTTAGTGTAATCAAGTTAGTCAGCAGCTGCATTTATTTTAAGTAGTTGTTGCTGCTGTTTTAGAGTCAGCAAAGAACTTCTGTTTCCAAAAATTTGCTGTTTTTTTGGTGTACATGACATCTAATAAGATTTTTCTTTTATAACTCTGGTTTATGTCTGTAGTGGCTCTATAGCTATGAGAGCCTACTACAGGAGGTGTCAATATTGGCTCTAGAAAAATCTTCCTGTGCTGTTTTGATATTTCTTAGGGGTGTTGCTGCCTTTCATCTGTGCCAGAACATCTGCACACATTTTGTCCCATTTTAAAGGGAACAAAGAACAGAAAGATTCACTCTGACTCCTGTTCTTCAGAAATAACGTGTTTCTCTACTCACTATGTTTTTGATGAACTTTTTCCTGTTATTGGAATAGTTCTAAGATGTCCTAATGTTGCTGCCAGAAAACGTTCTGAAGTAACTTACTGTGTTCTAGCAGTGGCCTGTCCCTTTTCAGGACTGGCTTTGTTTCCCATGTGCAGAGCCTGAGAGTGATCGTAACACGTGTATGTCCACATGCTAAATTTCATGAACATTGCTCAGAGGAGCAGAGATCTAAGTAACTTATCTCTGGGCACTTGCCAAACAGTTGCCTGTACACATAGATAGTGATATTAACTAAGAGATGCGAACAAACTGGATGTGTAGTGCTAAAGGTTGAAGTGTAAGGGCCAGCGTGCTCTATCTTTAGCTGAGAAGGAAGGTATCAATCCTTCATACCATAGTTGATCAAAGCAAGTTTTAATCTTTGACCAAGGGTGGGTTTCTTGCACAGATTTGTACACTGGGAAATAAATAGCAGGCTTTTAAGAACTTGAATGCCTGCTCCGTGTCAGCATTACTACGGTGAGTATGGACTGAAGTTAAACACATACCTGTGATGGTATGATTCAAGCTTGTGACACTTGCCTCATTCAAGGAGGGAAGAAGGTCAATAGCTTTGCAGTGTGTTACTAAACAAGACACGGTTCAATTACAAAAACAGGCTCTCCTCGATAAAGGTAGTACTGGAAGTTGAAAAGCTCGTAGTGACAGCCAGTAGCTTACCTGGTGTGTTTTGGAGATTTATAAATGTATTGTATTCTGAAGCTCCCTATGCTGGCAGTTTTTCATCAGGGTTGAGACTGTGACTTGGTCTGTATGTGGTTTCTTGCTGATGATGAGTGCCTACAAAGCACAACAGCCATGGTCCTATAAGGAGATTTTTTTTTTTCCTGATCTAAAGTACTAGTTTGTGAGCACTAGAGTTGTTTGATCAAACCATAAGCAGAAATGCTTGCCAATTACAAATCAAAACTTAAGATGCTCAAAGGGGCAACTGTCATTTTTTTTATTCTAGTTTGAGTCCATGTTCTGTCAGAGCAGAGATGGAAACCCATGGTGTGAGGGGTGGGGAATGTCTAAAGCAGACAAGGGCAGGTATTTCATGGCTCTCCTAGATGGTAAATCAATTGTGTGCTGTGTTCTGGTGGAGAGTAGGAGCAACCTGGTGATAATACTGAAACAGGACAAATGGATCAGATGTGCAGGTGTAAGCCTATTTTTTTAATTTTTTTTTTGGAACAACACTCAGAAGGAGGCTAGAGAAAATATTTAGAACAGATCTGAAAATGCTTTTCACTTTTGCAATATTGATGTTTCCATTTTCTCTCTTTATGTTTGTTCTGTCTGGTAAACATTTTCTTTTATCAGGTATCTGAAGAAATAGCCTCAAGATGAACTTCTTTCTGGAAACATTGAAAGTTCATGGACTTGTTATTTATTACTTGTTGGAGTCGCTGGTGTTCTTGGTTGTGCCTAGACGGAAGAAGAATGTTAGTGGTGAAATAGTGTTAATAACAGGAGCGGGAAGTGGCATTGGAAGACTCTTATCTTTAAAGTTTGCCAGCCTTGGAGCCACATTGGTTCTCTGGGACATTAATCAAGAGGGGCTCAAGGAGACAAGTAGACTGGCCAGACAAAATGCAGGAGTGCGAGTACACTGTTACGTCTGTGACTGCAGCAAAAGGCAGGACATCTACAGAGTAGCCGATAAGGTACAGTATCTTATCTGTGGCTTTGACACTATTCTAGGATGTGTGCATGCATGTGTGTATGATGTATGATAAGTTTTAGTGACTTCAAAGCAAGAGATTAAAGTTAATTCATTCAGAATGTATTGGGTGTGCTATTTCAAGAATACTGGCTTTTAGAGTTTACTTGTGTACCTCTGTTCCTTTAAGAATAAAAAGGGATGGTTCTCTTTTTCGGTAGCTCATTTCAACCTGGGTAGCTTCTTGTTCATTCAATTACTGAGCAAGCACTTGCTGGTGAAGCGTAGAAAACCAACTTACTGACGCTAAAGCAATATTTCAAGTTCTGGCAGCCTTTTCACAAAAGTAAACCCTAAAAGACCATGTATTGTAAAAAGGACTAACTGCTTAAGGAATTTTCAAACAATACCGTGGCTGTGAGTAGATTTTTGCAGACTCACTTTATCAGAATTAATAAATATATCTTGAAATCTTAAAGTATTTCTAACTTTCCTTTCTGAAGAGCTTTGTAAATATAACGTGTGGTTAGATATTTTGGGCAGACTAGTAGAATTGCCAAAAGCTAAAATTGCTTAACAGTTTCCATTATAACAACCTGTTCTCATTTGCTTAAAATGTTGCTAAACTTAACTGTTGGACTAGAAAGTTTCCACAGTGAGTGTTTGCCTGAGGATGAATTTTTAAAAAAAAAAAAGTTCAGCTGTCTTCAGGAACATCTGTTGGCTGAAATACAGGTCTTCTTTTGGTGCTCTTTAAGAAGCTCTAACCTTCTGCATTTCTGTCTGCAAAAATGACTTGAACAAACTTTCTGGTAAGTGAAGCATGTTCATGACATGCAGAGGTTGGTACGATTGGTTTTGTGTTCTGGTGACACTCATCACCCTTGGCCCCCCATATACCAGCTGATGGCACATCTGACATCCCCACAGAGCCATTCCACAGTCTCGCCATGTACTCAGGTTAGTGACTGGAACAACTTATCTAAGGCTGCCTGCAGAGATCATGTGGTGCTGCTTCAGAAATATTTAAATTGTTGCATGACAGCTTTCTGAGAAGGGTATAGACAGACAATGTGTGAGCAGTGACCAAGGTGGACAGGGGCTCAGGCTGATGAATTTATTATCAAAACTGTTCTGTATCATCCTGCCAAGGCTGCTTTCTGTGTTTTAAACCCTTACTTAGTTAACAAACCTGGACAAGATTGGAACAAGTTTAAGGAAGATGAGGAAGTTAAGCTAGAATGAAGGGTAGGTGGGAAATTCTCCTTTAATTCTTTACAAGGCTAGCCTACCTGGTCTGCCTGTGCTTGTTTTGGTCACTGTAGGCACCTAGTGAAGGAAGCACCATTAAGAACTGAGGTTTTGTGATCTGCAGCTGTATGGCAAGATGGCATGAACCCAATGTGCTCCCAGAGGTACTGATCAGCATGTGTTTAGCACGTTACCTGGAAATCACAAGAACTGTCTCAGTCTAGAGCTAAAATGAGAACTATGCTTCCTCTTACCAAACTAAACATGTAGATATTATTCTTTAGCCAACTTATTTTCTGGGTACAGTGTTGGAATTGAAGCAAATATCCTAGGACAAGCTTCTACACCATGAGCCCCAGCAGCTCATAAGGCTTTTGCCTTCTGCAAATGCATGTGTCCTGAAATCTTCCTTTATTCAGAACCCTACAGTTTTTGTTTAATTTTTGTAACTGTAGGAAGGGTAGCAGTTTGTTTTCTCATTTCATGTGTTGTCCTGAGAGCTAATATCAGTGGAGACGTGGTGTTCTTTCAGGCTGTCTTCTTGAGAAATAAACTTGTAAAAACCCCTTTTTTGTTTGGTAAGATAAGCTCTTAAGTTCCTGACCTGTCAAGTTACTTGAACTAGTCAAGATACCTGACTAAATAAGAACACTGTAAAGAAAAAAATAATTGTACAGGTCGTCTTTCTCACTGCTTATGCATAGGAGGAATACTTCTCAAAAGTGACTTGCCCATTCTAATTCCAACATGCTGAGGGCAGAAGACTCCATTTGCGTCCCCAGAAAGCTGTAGGGAAGTCTGGTTTAATGTGTGTGCTGTGGAATGCAAGTAAAGTTACCACTAGTGGAAAAACTACTGTCATGCATGTCAGTGGTTAACAATTGCAGTCAGGACAAGTGGAACATGTGGAAAACGGCATGAAGAATCTTGAAATATTCAAAATATTAAGATGGCACTAAGTAGCTGCTGCTCTGTGCAGTGGGAGGGATGAATTCCTGGACCATTGGGGTTCAGGGTATCAACACTGCCAACTGGGTCCATAATAAGCATGGTAAGTTCAGCTTAGCTGAAATGTGTGATACTTCTATTGCTTGTATTTGCATATATAAAACTTGGAAAGCATGTTTTGTATTTATTGTATAGTATCTTGAGGCTTTTTGTTTTAGGTTAAAAAAGAAGTTGGTGACGTTAGCATCCTAGTCAACAATGCTGGTATTGTAACTGGGAAGAGGTTTATTGATTCTCCAGATTCACTTGTGGAAAAAACCATGGAAGTGAACACAATGGCACACTTCTGGGTAATACCTGTACTTTGCATATACATACTAAAATATCCTTTTAATGTGCTTTCAGTGTTAATTTTGCCTTTTGTAATTGAGGAAAATATGCAAGGATATATATAGCTGCTTGTAAGTTCAGTAAGAAATAATTTTCTATGCCTGTAAAATAAAAAAAAAGGGTGGAAGAATGAATCCTTTGGGAACTTCTGGGGTAGGTAGGTGGAAGCAAAACTGATTGTACTTAGAAATGCTCTTAAGAACTGAAGTTTACCATCAGCTAAATTCTGAGGCCAGTCATTTGTTCTAATCCCTCAATGTTAATTGACATGAAGCAGGCTCAGCCTAAAAGTCGCTGCTCTAGTAGCAGAGGTGTTCAGTTCTGTTAGTGTTCTGATTGCTTTGTAGTTATAGTTTCAGTAAGAAATACTACACGTTCAGACAGTGCTCTTCATAATAAGTGGGGCATTTGTCCAAAATTAGTAACTCAGTGTGCTTTTTCTTCCTTCCAGGAGATACAGGTCAACTATGTGGTGTTCCTATCAAAGAATTGCAAAGGGGATATTAAAACATGCTTCCATTTCTTAATAAATAAATTTAATCACGAAGATTAAATTAATTTAA
This sequence comes from Syrrhaptes paradoxus, assembly GCA_013400615.1. Lineage (NCBI taxonomy): Eukaryota > Metazoa > Chordata > Aves > Pterocliformes > Pteroclidae > Syrrhaptes > Syrrhaptes paradoxus. Next base: position 68,126 of record VZTO01017784.1, read on the forward strand.
TGGAAAGAAGACATGAAATTCAATTTTTTGCCATTTTACAAAAGTTGCAATGAACACTTAATTCTCCTTTGAAACATCGTAGTGCTGAGCTTTAGGCTGGAAAGGAACTTAACAACGAGCTGAAGCTATATCTTTAGCTTTCAGCAGGTTACCATCTGTCTGTGGTGGTGAGGAGAAAGCTGGTACTGTCTTTTTACTGGTCTGCAAAAAAGTGGCCTGAAAAGTCACAGCTTAGTAGTTGAAGGTTAGAGTTCAAAAAACAAACTTTCCCTCCCCTCTCTCCCCTTCCATAATGGAAGAGGGGGAAGCTTATTTAAAATGAAACCAGAATTTATTTAAAAAGAACATATTCAAAAATATTATAGCACATAGCTTACTTAGTAAAATATTTCATTGCAACTTTGACTTATGTTGCAGACTTACAAAGCCTTCCTCCCAGCGATGATGGCCTCTAACCATGGACACTTGGTTAGCATTGCAAGCTCAGCAGGACTGACCGGAGTCAATGGTCTTTCAGGTGGTATATTACAGCTAATGTTTATTTAGACAATTAGTGTGATTTTTAAACTCTGCAATCAATACTCATGGGAAATAAATGATATTTTTGAGTTTCTGGGTCTTTATGTATAGGTAAAGCAAATAGTCCTACTTTCAAACCAGCTGACCTTAAATAGACCGTTCCTTTCCAAAGAGTTTTCCAGATGCTCAGCAGTGCTGTGAAACAGGTTTTTCTGCCAAGGCAGTTAGAGGATCTAGGAGCCATACAGGACTTTGGAAACTGAGAACTTCAGTGTTGTTAATGTTAACCTGCAGGTATTTGGTGGGGAAGAGGCCCCTCTTCCTCCCCTCATTCCCCACCCCTCCCTGAGCATGTTCTCAAGCTGAGCAGAGTCCCATACAGGTTTCTGTAACTCAAACTACTGCTGAAATCCAGATGTGGCACAGAAGCAGAACTGCAATATCTCCTTTTGCATTCTCTCTCTGAGGACCCATGCAGTGATGGAAAGAAAGTGGTGAGATTAGGGCAAACTCAGAAGGCATTTCTGGAAAACATACAAAGGGGGAGGAAAATGAAGAAAGGTGACATAGCAGTAAAAGAAATCTAGCTTCCAGGCAGTGATAATGAAGATAAATTGAGTTTCAAGTTGAAGCCACATTAGAGAGTCTTGAAAACTTGAGTTTGATGCATAAGTAGTGCATGGATTCAAAGATCTGGTATGAAAAGATAATTTTAATTTTATTTGCTATAGTTTAGTAGACAGTGGAAAGGTGATAGCAGGGATGTGATGAGAAACCCTCTTAATTCAGGAGAGAGAAGGTAAAGGAGTGAATCACATCAAAGGCACATTTAATTAGTAACCTGTTCCTGAGAACAGTTCCTACTCTGTTGTAAAGTATTTTATTATCAGATAGTAATTTCCTGCAGATACAGTGTATGTATCATTTCTATTCTATAGTGCTGCAGTTGTGTACTGTAAAAAAAAAAAGAAACCCAAAAAAAACCCAAAAAACCCACCACACCACCCAAAACAGTTACTAGTTAGTCTCCTTACTAGAGCACAGTTTTGTCCCGTTCTCTGTCAAAACTGTTACCACTCCTGTGTACATGTTTGGTGGTAGGACTCATTGAACCTGTTTAGTAGAGATTAATTACTAAATGAAAATGTTTAGCTGCAATTAATGTTTTATTTGTTTTACAGATTACTGTGCGAGTAAATTTGCAGCAGTTGGCTTTGCAGAGTCGGTTGATTTAGAGATGAGAAAACTGAGAAAGACTGGTGTTAAAACAACAGTTGTCTGTCCTTACATCGTAAATACAGGAATGTTTGATGGCTGTAAAGCCAAGTGAGTAAACTCTTGTGAGGTTTTGGTGCACCTTGCGTATTTAGCATGTTCCGTACTCCTTTATGAAAACCATGAGCTAGGCTTTTCTCTGCTTGTCTTATTTTTAGGGCTTCGGATGGGTGTTAACTGCCCTATCCAGTGAGTGGGCAACCCAAATGGCAAAGCCCTTGGTCCTTTACTAGTCATTTAAACTGAAATGTGAAGTGTAATTGGTGTCCTTTTCTCTGCAGAAGCCAAATGCTCCAGTTGATTTTGAAACCCCTGTATACCTCCTGAAATCAGTGGCAGAGCTTTGCTCAGTTTGTTTGTACAATGACAAAATTCAGGAGGCACATAAAAGCCTCGTGTGTCTGAATATGAGGACTGTGTGGATTTGTCTTATGAGAGATCATACAAAGGGAGAATAAGTGGCCACTCACTCTCTAGCATAATGCAGGTTCTGTTGTTTATAGAATTTGTGATATTTATTGCTTCTTTTAGTTGAATAACTGCAAAACGGAGATTTATTTTGGGTAAAATGTGAATCCAAATCCATTTTATTCTAGTAAGAAATGTCTTCCTTTCCAGGTGGCCAACTCTACTTCCCACTCTGGAGCCAGAGTATGTGGCTGAGCAGATAGTCACCGCTGTTCGGCGGAATCAAGAAATATTGTTGCTACCACGCAGTCTTTATGTTTTATTTGCTTTTAAAAGGTAAGTTGTCGTCTTTTCTTCTCTTTTCTGTCCAGGGATGTTTTGGCTGTGTTTCTGACTACAAGTGCAAACCAGCCTTCTACTTGTGAGTTTTTATTTTAATTTCTGGAGTTCTCTGTTTCTAGGGGTTCAGTCTACCCTTGGACTACAGAACAATGACAGTGTCTAACTGTGATTTGCTGAGTTGCAGTTTTACTGGGGGCTGTAGAGATTGGGCCTGTTCCTCAGTAACTGTGTATTTGGTGTCTTGCCCCAGTATCAGGGCACTTCTGACTCTGTTGCAAGCCAGGTTGGGAAATTGATCTAATAACTCAGGCTGTTGAATGAGTGTAATGGATATTTTGAGAGGAGCAGTGGTACTGTATTCTAGAGAGTATCCTGTCTTTGCTAGTATTAGCCAGGTAAAGCTAATTCTGTGATAAAACTGCACCACCCTTCTGATGTCTGTTTTGGTTTTTTTTTTTCCTCTTCTCCTTCAACTTCTCTACCTTACAGTATCCTACCAGTGAAAGTAAGCGTTCTCCTTGCGGAGTATTTTGGAAACCTCCACATCATGGATAACTTCAAAGGGCGAGCAAAAGACTGAAAAAGCACGAAATTCAGAGACCAGCGACTCTAAAGTGGACTTTGTTAAAGGTGGTGGTGGGAAAGGTCTGCTTCTCTAGCAGCTGTGAACTTCAGGTGCCTCGCTTCTCATTAGTAACAATTTTTAAGGAAATTGGTTTTTAATTTACTCTTAATCAACAGCTTTCATTTGAACTACTTCTTTTTAATTCCATGAACTGTTTTCTTTTCACCTCATTATGGAAATACATTAATTGAAATTAGTTCGTTTAGTTATGTCTGTTATAAAGCCTTAAATATGATCGTGTGTCACAAACTAATAAATAGCAACTTTGGAGGGAGAGGGGACCAAGAAATCACATGTATTGGGCAGGGAGCCAAGAAAGCTTCTAGTGAATCTGACTTCTTGCTGCCATTCACTGAACCATGAGGAGAGGAAACAACAGATACAAATTAATGTGTTGTGTTGGTGCAAAACCAATGAAATATAATAATTTTTGGAGGTGGTGATCTCAGGACTCACAGATGATCCGGATGTCAGGGCAGGGAGGGGGAAGGATGTAAATTATGTATTTGTGCTGCTAATCTACTTTTTCTCTAATTCATTTTAAAAGCTAATGCTATTACTGAAACTTTGTAGTTGAAGTCTTTGTATCTTTGAAGTGCAATATTTTAAGAACAACTTCAAATCTTCATCTCCTAAGCAGAACAAACCTATGATTAGAAAGCATAAGACTGCCAGTCTAGGTGGGCTATCAAACATCTTGCCGCATGACAGGTGAGCTGCTAAAAGCAAAGGTGTTGCACTGTATAATCGAGGCTTCTCTTGGGATTGTTTCAGAAAGGAATGATGCTGATAGAACTGAAGTGAATGGGATCATTACAGCCATAGCTTGAGTAACAGCTTTGTTTTGCTTCTCTGAATTGGGTAGCAGGTTGCCTTGTGTCCACACAGACTTATTTTGCTTTCCCTTTACTCTTAGGACTATCCATTTATTTTGGACATCTGCTGGGGAGGCCTTGCCCTTTTGACAATGACTGCTTAGAAAACTGAGTGCCCCCTTGATTTTTTTGGTAAATCCAAAACAAAGAGGCAGATTATACCTTAAATGTGTGTTGTTTATGCACATGCTGGGTGAGCCCACCTCATGTCACAACATGCTAGTGGCAATTGGCAATACCTGCAAACTGGGACTGAAATGTGTTAGCATGCAATTAATTGAAGGACAGTATGGAGAAAAGGGTGATTTTTTTTTTTTTGATGGTGTGGGTTTTTTTTCCCCATGTCGGCCTAGAAGCTACATTTATTTCCCTTGCCTGCACAGTGGTTGTGGTTTAACCCCAAGTGGCAGCTCAGCACTGGACAGCCACTCACTCACTCACTCCCCCCTGCCCCAGCCCAGTGGGACTGGGGAGAGAGTTGGAAGAGTGAAAGTGAGAAAAGTCATGGGCTGAGATAAAACCAGTTTAAGTAAAGCAAAAGCCATGTGCTCGAGCAAAGCAAAACAAGGAATTCATTCACTGCCTGGTCAGCAGGCAGGTGTTCAGCCATCTCCAGGACAGCAGGGCTCCGTCACAAGTGACGGTTACTTGGGAAGACAAAATACCATCACTCCAAAGGTCCCTCCCTTCTTTCCCCAGCTTTGTGCTGAGCATGATGCTGTATGGTCTGGAAGATCCCTTTGGTCCGTTGGATCAACTGTTGTTATCTCAACCCACTAGCTTTGTCACTTTTCCCCTTCCGATTCTATTCCTCCCCTAATCCCCGCCATCCTTGGTGAGTGAGTGAGGGGCTGTGTGGTGCTTGTTGCTCACTGGGGTTAAACCACAACAACAATTGGTGAGGTTTACCAGTGGAGAAAGGTTTACATAGAGCTACTTTACTGCTGATGAGCAAGAAACCCTGAGTAAAACACGCATGTTACAAATAGCTGTACTTTCGTGATGGATCGAGGAGAGTTCAAAATGATGAAGAAAAGATTTGTCTTGCTGTCATTTCAGATCTGCAGCTCTTCTACCTCAGAAATTCTGCTCATGTTACAGTATACTTCAGGAAATGAAAGTTACTAATTAAAAAACAGATACTGCCTAAATCTGCCGTCCATATGTACATTGCACTGTTCACAAAGTCAGCCACTAACTCTGTGGTGTAGCTGTGTATTGCAGACTCCTAAGAGAGCACATTTTTCTTCTTCCCTATGAAATACTAGGTGTTCAGGATGCTGGAGCAAAGGAGAACTGGGTTATAAATATGAACAGTATGTATCAGACTCCAGCTCTTGTGAGAGCAAGTAGCTTTTCATTGGTGTTTCTGCTAACGTTCTGCTGGGGGAAATTGGGAGCAGTGAGCCTGGCTGTGGGATTTGTGGATTCTCTTCAAGTTTGTCACACCACTAAGAGGATCTTACCTGATCATCTGTGCCAGAGGAGTACATCTCCATATCGATTTTACAACTTCACTGAATCCCTGAGCTTGGAAAGGACCTCTACTCAGAGCAAGGTCAGTTAGAACAGGTTGCTCAGTACTGTGTCCAGACACGTTTTGAATATCTCTAAGGCTGGAGCCTCGGCAACCTCTTCAGTGTTTGTTCACACTCAGTTTAGAAACAAATAAATGCAAATGATGTTTAAATTGCCTGTACTTTCCAGTGTGAGCCTGTTGTCCTTTCAGTGGATGTCCATTGGGCTCAGGGGTTTATGCACACTGAGCCTGGTCTTTTCTGGATGGAGCAGTGCTGCCTCTCTCAACCTCTCCTGGTACCTGAATTGTCTTTGCAGCCCTTCACTGCCCTCGCTCCACTATGTTCATACCTTCTAGGGAACAAGCTCTGTAGCAGGTTGAATGTGCAAACTCTGTCATTGTGTGCTTCCCTAGAAAATCTCTGCCAGCTCCTCCTGGTGGGAGGACACAAATATGACTTTTGTGCAAGTGTGCTGCTACTGCTTTGAATATTATGGTCACTGTCAAGTTACTTCATGGGACTGGAGGATAATAGCCTCTCCTGTTGGTGGTTTTGATCTCCCACATCTCCTGAGGTGGCATGGTGGATGTGGAGAGTTAGAACCTGGAGAACAAGCAGCACAGATCCTTCCCCTGTGTTCAGGAGGTGGTACGCAGCGAGTGTTTGGATCTTCAAGTGACATGTGAACTTCTGGAGACAAAAGGTGGCTTACTTCCAGCATAAAAATGATCTTGATTGATTACTTTCCTGATGTCAAGAAGGACACTTTCCTCCTGCTTTCAGCAAGAAAACTACTTGTGGAAGGATTGCTGTGAGACCCAAAGAAGATAGAACATGAAATGGAAGAGGATCTCAGTTGTGACACCATCACATCGTGACAACAGCAGGACACTGCTGTCTGAAGTAGAGCAGGCAGCTCCCCCAAAGGAATTCTTGGTTTCATGACAATTGTTTGAAACCTTAAATGTGTCTAACAAAATGACCAGGTCCCAGATTTCACTGGGGTGGCTGCATTGGCTTGACAGTCACCGATACAGTGATTCAGAGGCAGTCCAGAACATGGTATTTCGTTTTCTGTTGTGTTTCTTTTCCATGTATGTTCATATTCCTGTGGCAGCAGAAATCTTACTATCCTCTAATGCTTCAGAGCATGGAGAACATAATTTCTCTTGGCACTGACTGAATCCTCTGAACAAGACTTGAGGAGGAAAACAACAACAACAAAATATAGCAGCTGAGATACAGGCTCTGTTATTATTTATGGCTTTGGAAATCGTGCCCAAGAGCAACATGCAGCTCCTTGGAAGCTGGTTGTGATGGTGTTCTGCTCATTTCAGGAAGGAACCCAGCAGGTACCTCTTTTCTGGTAACTTTCCTAGGGGCAGGTGATCTTCTGCCACACCTGTGCAGCCTGCATGCTTTGCTAAGCAGCTGTCCAAAGCCATTGGCTTTGTTAAATAAATCTGTTAAAATAACTGAGTTATTCTTTGCTATGAGTTAGGAGAGAGGTTTGGATCCAGAGCTATGAGATACTCTAGGAGAATGCAGAACTACTCTCTGGTGAGACTTGTGGGGTCATCGATGCCCCCGTAGGTGGGGGAGCATTACAGGCAGTGGCTTTTGCCCACTTTGTGTATCACACACTTTCTCTGTGGTCCTGGGTGTCTCCAGCTATCACAGCTCTCTCCTCTGCCTGCCAAAGCCACCAAGCTCCCAGCCTGAAGGTGTGCAGATAGCATATACGTGAGGAAAACAGCTTTGTCTGAGGAAGAGGGGTGAGGAAGAACCCTCCACACCTTCTTCCCTTGCCCTCAGCGATAGTCACAGCAGGAATGAGTGTCCTCACAATCGGGACACGTGTCCAAGAAAAGGGTGTGAGGAGCACAGGCGATACGCTGCGGTGCCTTGCAGTGTTGGGTCTGCTGAGCGGTTACTGCTTCATCCAAACAGCCTTGGATTATGTGTGTAGCTGTGTTGAGAGAAGTCACCCTGACCCAAGGTGAGATGTATCTAAGGCAACGTGGGTTTGTAGGACTGGTACTGGGATAGTCTTCCAGACTCCCAGACTGACCCATTTTAGGTGGCCAGAGATACGGTTGCACACCAGTTAAAAGCAAAGATGCTTTGGGTTTTTGATTATCTGAATGTTAAGGACTAATCCATAATCTTTGAGGTGTTATAATTTTATCTGCAATAATATATTATGTATCTAAAAGCATGAGTGAAGGCAGGAGGGAAAGAGGTTACCAGGAAAGAGTCTGGGAGGGAAGAACTACAGAAAAACTCAGGAGAGGCAGAGCCCTAAGACAGGGTCTGGCACTTTCTGATGCTTCCTTCTTTCCATGTCTTAAGGTCCAGAGGCAGGGTCCCTGGCTGTGGCACAGAAAGAAAAGTCAAGAGAGACAGAACACGAGCAGCAGTAACAGCACTGTCAGCAGATGCAGCCAACAGCAAAAAAAAAAAAAAAAAGGTTCTTGCTGAACAAGTTTTGTCTGTTGGCACCATAACTTCATACCACGAAGCTGCCGTGATCTGGGCTGTGAAACCCAGGAGATGGTGCAGTCCCACTGGGGAGGGATCTGCATCTCCTGTGTGAAGTGCATCCCTGTAGAAGCAGCTTTGCTCAGACATTAACGCAGAGGGAGTTGTGACAGCTGAGGAATTTGTTGAACATGCGATCCTCGATGATTATTGCCCAGAAGTGGGGATTCTTGGTGGAGAGCTAACATGAAGGGTCTTCTCCAAATTAATCTTAGAAAATACACCTTGCACTGCTTCCTGCTCTGTCTGTATTTCTGGCAGGGTGGTGGCTGACCCTGGAGCACGCGTACAGTGCGCTGTGCACAGTTGATTAAATTCCAAAACTCCTCTGAGTCACGCTGCAGTTATTGTGAAATAACGTACCTGTGTTTTGGGAAACTCCTAACCTGCTGCTAATTCAAGAGAGAGCTGTTCATTCCAAGTAATCCCATCTGTAGAGGGAGGGAGTTCCTCCTGTATCCAGGAGGAACAAACCTCACCAGGATACCCAGGTGAGATGCTCCAAGTGTTTCCTTTCAGAAGTAACGTCACCTCCACGGTCTGCTGTTGAGTCAGCCTGTAACACAGGATGGGAGTAAAATGAGAAGGTATCTACTTGAAATCTTCTGTGTTTCAGCTCTCTAAAAGAATGAATGCCAAATTAATTTCACAAAAAAAATTTACACATTTGAAGCTTGCTTGTAGAAATTATCTCCACCTGCAGCAACAGGCAGAAATCTGTTTCCACCTTGCTTCTTAGCCGAGGACTTGGAAGACAGCTAGGAAGCTAGTTTCTTTATTTTATTTTTATTTTGACAGTGAATGGCTGATTGCCTTCACTCATGCTTTTAGATACATATAATTTTATCTGCAGGAATATTTATATTACCACTTTATGGATTGGTCCTTAGCATTCAGATAATGAAACCCCCGAAGTATCTTTGCTTTTAATCGGTGTGTGGTTGGAACTCTGGCCATCTAATGTAGGTTTGCTTTTCAGATTCCATCCAAAGGGGAGAGAGCATGTAAATTATCACTTCACGTTCAGGGAATAATGTCCTGTTGTCTGCTTCTTCCTGGGTTTGGAGAGAGACTGCTGGGTTTGATAGGGGAGAGCTGTGGTTTCTAAAGTGGAAAAACACTTTAGGGAAGAAGGCTGGAGGAGGGATGATGAACCAGTGAGGAAGCTTATTTCACCAGTTCAAATGGGTGTCCACTGAATATGCGGCGGGATGCAAGAAAAGAGGGATGGGTGATATTCGTGATACCCTTGGTGAGTAATGAGCTGGGACATGGTCTCCTTGTGGGAAGTACCAGCAGACATCCTTCTGGTCCACAGGATTCTTGAAGGCTGGACCTTTTTACTGGTTGAGATGATTTCCTGAGCTCAAACCAGGGTAGGTTAGGGTTGTTTGCAAAAGTCTCAAAGGAGGTGTTTTGTGAAGAGGATAAGCAGAGGGCTTTGGAAAAGCACAATATAGGGCAGGAGGAAGGTACAGGTGTGTCTGTATATGTATACACACATCCACACGTATGTACAGGAAATATAACTTTTGAGCTTTGTTTGGACTCTGCCTGTACAGAGGAAAGATCAGAGCTGCTGTAAGCGAAGGCACAACCTGCACCCTTCCTGAGGCAGGCAGGAAGGCTTCCAAACCCCCCCTTTGCAAAGTTTCTGCAATTTGCTTTCCATCGCAGTCCGTGTAGTGACTTGCCTGTGCAACGCTTTCCCTCTCGGATTAAATAATCCCTTTACCAAGAGCAGGCTGCTCAGAACCCCCGCTGAGATGACACAGCCATGTTCACATCTCTTTTATTCCCCTAGCCACAAGGTGAGCCTTTTTGCCGTGTTTTTTTTAGAACATGCCAAATAGATGTATTTTCACATCTGAAGGAAGAGCCTGTCCTGTGTTCTCTTGTAGAGAGAGATATTTGCTTTTTGTCTTCTTGTATGACAGCAGACAAAGCCACACCATGGATATCCATCCATGTTCTCCACCTGAGTTAAAGGTTGGTTTCAGGTTTTTTTTCTTTTAATNGTTCTCTGGGGAGGCACCCTGACTGCTCAGAACCCCTGCTGAGATGACACGGCCATGTTCACATCTCTTTTATTCCCCTAGCCACAAGGTGAGCCTTTTTGCCGTGGTTTTTTTAGAACATGCCAAATAGATATATTTTCACATCTGAAGGAAGAGCCTGTCCTGTGTTCTTTTGTAGAGAGAGATATTTGCTTTTTGTCTTATTGTATGACAGCAGGCAAAGCCACACCATGAATATCCATCCATGTTCTCCACCTGAGTTAAAGGTTGGTTTCAGGTTTTGGTTTTTTTTCTTTTAATAGTGTTCTCTGAATATCCAGAAAGGAGCACAAGCCAGAGATCAAGGGCACAAGCCAGGAGAGATGTTCGGGGATCACACCGTCCTTTGGGGAGGATTTTAGGGGAGATACAATAGAACAAACTATGCCTTGACAAACCAAACGTGAATTCTCTTAACTCTTTTGAAGCACCTGATGCAGCCACTTTGAAATCCAGGAAATCACCCTGAAGGAATCGATTCTTACCTTCCTACGTGTAAACCACGGGAGCTTCTGTGTCTCGTGCCCCTGTATCCCAGGAAATCTCTTTCGGCAGACACCCTTTGCCGCAGGACGGGTCTCCAGCTCTTATACACCCAGAAATGTTTTTAAAGAACATTTTCACACCAATGGGTCCATTAATCTTCAAACTGTAAAACAAATACAACCCAAAGAGTGACTTGAGGGGAGGAGGGGGCTCAGAAAGGGCAGTGGCTAGAATGGTCCCTTTCAGAGGGCAGAGAGAGCTGAACCGTTGTGTTTGTTCCTAATTAGGTAGGTAACCACCCTTCGTCTTCTTTTCCTTTCCCTGCTGTGTAAGCAAGCACGCAGCTTTGCCTTTTGTTGGGCTGCATTGATAATATCTGCTAATCGGGGCAGAACGCTCCCGCATCTAACGTTCATCGACCGAGTGTTCGTGGCCCTGCCTCGGTAGGGACTTCCTAGCACGTCAAGATTTCTGGAAATTCCTTGGCTCTCATCCCATTGCCGCTCCCAAGCTGGACTGTAAGGAGCTGGGATGGAAAATATGAAGAACCTTTGTCTTTTCTTTGCGTAGAGGAACGAGTGCTATAAAAGGACTGCAGTTATCTTGGAGCTTTTTAAAGAAGACTGGCAAAATGGATTGATTGTAAGTGGAGTATAATCCCTTTAGAAATAAGATCCCTGTTAACAAAAGCAATTATGTCACAAGAAAAAAAAAATAATACGCACATTACGCTTAAGAGCCTCGAATAGCATCAAGTCCAGTGTCGGCTATTCCAGACAATGGAATATTGTTTAATATTAAAGATGTTCGTGGAAAAATATGTGAAGGAATGCCTTTGAGTAAATCATGGATCTGTTTCTCAGACAACGTGCTTATCCTAAGAGTAATTTGAAGGCTTAGGGAGAGATGATTATATGGACAAACCTGGCTCATGTTGTGATTCTGCCACGTCCTTGGACCTTCCCCCACAAAAACGTTAATAACAATCAGACTTGTTCCAAAGCTTGGAACTGATAGAATTACACTTGTTTGTTTAACTTGGTCCTGCCAGGTGATGAACCCTCTGGCTTTGCTCCAGCGAGGACTTACACAGCTACATAACTTTGAATATTCCTCCTTGGCCCTGTTTTCTCTAGCCTCCACGACTGGGAATTTAACCATCGTTGTGCAACCATGGGTTTGCAGGAGGATTTTGGCTTTTCCTTTGTACTTGCTAAATTCTCTCCTCTTGATGGTGGGCAGCCAGAGCCACCAGCTGTGACCGTATCTCCTTCAACCTTCAGCCGCTCCAGGGACTGGTGCTGGCTGGATGGAGCACGAGTCTGCACGACAGCAGGTGGGGAACGAAGCGCATGCTGGCTCCTGCCAGGGCTCACACCAGGGGCTTGGAAATGATCTTCTCCCGATGTCTGCTCCCCGGCAGCGGGGCGGTTGGTGTTACTGTCACTGAGAACAGGCGCCTGGCTGACACACTGCTTTTAACTATTAAAGGGGAGAAGGTACCAACACATTTAAATCATCCTCGTCCTCCAGCAGCTCTCGCTGACTTTGTTCCATGGGGACAGTATCTGTATCTTCTGTCTTGGCCCCAAGAGCTTATAACTTCATCTTGAATCCTGGGGTCAGTGTTGGGCCCCTCCCCACAAGAAGGACATTGAGGGGCTGGAGCAGGTCCAGAGAAGGGCAACGGAGCTGGGGAAGGGTCTGGAGCACAGGGCTGAGGAGGAGCGGCTGAGGGAGCTGGGGGGGTTCAGGCTGGAGAAGAGGAGGCTGAGAGGAGACCTCATCACTCTCTACAGCTGCTGAAAGGAGGGGGCAGTGAGGNTTCTATGATTTTTATTTTTTTTTCTATAACAGGTTCTCCATGCCTTTCTCCCTAGCAGCTGGTTGGCCATGTGCAGTCCTGTGGGGATGTAGAGCCTGGCAAAGGTTTCTGTGCGGTTTTTAGTTTTCTCCTGTCTTTTTCCAACAACACCAATCCAGAAATCAGTCATTTGAAGCAGCAAGGCTTTTCTAGATCTCACCTCTTTCCAGGAACAACCTCTCTGGATGAACACATTCCATTACTTTCCATGTTGGCAACTGGAAACCAGTGAAACATCCCTGACCAGAATTTCTCCAATTACATTGTACGTGAGCTAATCACCACTTGGTTCCTGCTAAAGAAAACTTTCCTGCAATGCCCGTTGACAAGCCCTATCATCAAGAAGCAGTTGTACAAGGACACTTTTACTAAGCAAGATCTCAGCGGGGATTGCTGAAGTCCCAGTCCAGCCTGTGCCACCACCTCTAATTGCAGCAAATCTAGATACTGAAGCAGGAAAATCCTCCCAGCTCCAGAAGACCATTTTCTTGCTCGTCTGCCTTGACAGCTCACTGTTGCTTGAGGAAATGGAGCCAAGCTGTCACCCTGAGCACTTCAGCAGGTGATTCACCCCCAGCTGAGTCATCCCAGTCCAACAACCTTCCTCTACTCATTGATGCCATCTGGGGGGTGACAGCCCATAGCCCTGCAGCTTTATTTGCAAAATAAAGTCTTTTGATTATTGCTTCCTGTTTTCCGAAGCTGAATCCAGAACGATAGTCTCATTGCTTAAAGCAATGAGAAGCCAACACCGATTCTAAAACCTGAGCAATTTGCTAATTGAGAATGTTCATAGATTCATTTAGGGTTTTGTTTGCATCCTCTGTCAGGTCTAGAACTGCTGCTCACTTGTAGATGATTTTATGTGCGAGGTTTTTCTTGTGATTCATTTCCAGTTCAGCTTTCCCCTTGCTAGTTTCTGTACCAACCCGAGAGAGAACGTTTTCTGTTCAGTAAGGGATGAATACTTTTGATGAGATGTTTCTGACCCAGGAGGCTTGCAGATGTTCTTGCACAAGCCTCTAAAAGGGCATTCGACATGTGGCGTTGCAAGAACATATTCAGCAAATTTTAGGTAAGCAAATTGACTTAATTTAATAAACTGCTTTTCATCAAACTAGATGGAGCCAAATCAAGTACTTTGCCAAGAAGTTTATTTTTAATAGTAGAGTATAATTTGGTGCTTGCTAAGCTCTCTGGTTCGTGCAGTGCTTTGGAGGGGAACGCAGTGGCGGCTCCACCGGCAGCGCAGCAGCAGCTTCACTGCGGAGCGAGGATCCTTACTGTGCTGCACAACCCTAAAACTCGGAAAAGAATTCATAATTTGAAATGGAAGCCAGAGAAAGGTGAGCTATCTTGCATACCTGGTTCACTGCTTTCTGTTTCATCAGTGATTAAAAACCCCGAGGGAGGCTGGAGCAGGAAATTCTCACCCCACCAGAAAGCATCCTCGGACTCTGGTCCCAGTCTCAGGGTAATCTCTGGGGTTTCTAACAAGGGGAACTATTCGCTGTGTTAAATTCACATGCATAAACCCCTCTGTGGGTAGTGAATGCTTTGGCATATGCAGAGTTCTTCTTTCAAAAGCCCATATTCAATACAGATTTCAACATTTCTGGACAGCAAGTCATTTCTCTGGATCCCCAAAGACTGAGAACCACAGAAGTTGGGCACTTTCTATAATTAAGTGTGACTTCTCCAAAGAGACGTGATTGCACCATCAGGAAGGAATTTTGCTTTTGCCAGAAATTGCCTCCCTGTATCACTTTCTCTGCTGAAGGATGTGTGTGAGGTTGGGGAGACGCTGGATCTTCACCGGGGCTCTTGGATGAGACTTTACTCATCATGTGCTTTGGATTTGCTCTGACACAGAGCCTGTCCCGAGGCTTGCAGATAACATTGACTCCAGTGGTATTTAACCAAATGACCTTAAAATGATTCAGTCAAAGAAAAAAATAAAAAATTATAGCCTTCCCCTCCCCATCCCAAGCCCCTGAAGAGCTGCATAAAAATCAGATTTCTTTAAGAGGCAGAGGAAGAAGAATTTGTTTCTATTCCCCTTATTTACTCACACATCCTGCTCTTTCTGGGTAGGTAGCACTCTCCGAATGTGACACACAGGTTACTAGTCTGCCAGAATGACAATTTCATGCCATGTTCTGAAGGCAGGTCCTCAGCATGGCTTTTCTTAGAGCAAGGCATCCTCAAGCCTTTTTTTTTTTTTTTTTTTTTTTTTTTTTTTTTTTTTTTCTTTTTTTTTTTTTTTTTTTTTCTTTCCCCTTCTGTTTTTTTTTTTTGTTTTTTTTTTTTTTGTTTTTTTTTTTTTGTTTTTTTTTTTTTTTTTTTTTTTTTTTTTTTTTTTTTTTTTTTTTTTTTTTTTTTTTTTCTGACTGTGATCCCACCTTCACCCGTTGCTTCTAGTTTCATCCCCCTCCAGGTGCTGACTGCTCTGCTTTGTTAGGTAGGATTTCATAAGTCTGATGTGAAATAATCAGACAAACCAATATGTCACTACTTCAGCCACTGGAATAAGCTTTTTGTTAGCAAAATGGGATAGAAATTAATTTTCTTTGGAAATATTAGCATTTGGTTGTGAGGGTATCTCTTCATAGAGTCATTTCCTACACTATGCCTTGGTTCCTGGTTTCTGAAGCTGAAACAAAATTGTTTTTCTTTCTAGTCACGTGTTTTTTGTTAAGAAGGAGTTTCAATTCGGTTCTTTTAAAATTAGAAGCATATTTTGATTCAATTTGATTATTTTTAAAGTTTAGCAACTCTGGCAACAGACAAAAAAACTTCTCAAAGCAATTTCTCAAAAAAATCTGGACACTTCAAAACAAAGGAAACACCACCAACTCCTTGTCCTTCAATAACCTCCTTGTGTTCTAATTTCTATTTCCTTTAACAGTATTACCCACTCGACATTTCAGTCGTTGCATCCACAAACTCGTCTTGATGTATTGAGGAATATCCCTGGTCCCACAATCTGTCCTAAAGCTCTGAGCCAGGCACACCCAGGCAGGTGAATATTGATTAATTCCCCGGATGGGAGAAGCTGTGAGATGCCGTGTTGAACCCTTCGGGGTAAGGGGTAGGAGTAAATTTACTTCTGGGAGCTGGAAGAGGAGCACTTCAGCTATCAGAGACTAGTTACACGGAAGAAAAGGTGTGTCAGGGAGTTTATTCTTCTTCCAAATGAAGCGCAGAGTGTCACGGGTTGCTGTAAAGGAGGACAGCAGCCTTCTGAAATGTTCACTTTCTGCTAAATAGGATCAAAGCTCGTGGGGAGGGACACAAGGGTGACATCCCGCGTATTACAGGTGTGTCATCTGCTCCGAGCAGCCTGTGACAAACAGCATCCCTGGATCAGCTAGAGACAGTGAAAGAAAGCGTCCCCCACCTCTGCCCCCAGCACGGTTCCTGTATTTTCATCCTGTAAAGGCGGCAGTAGGAAACCAAAGTAATTTCTTTTCCCAAGAAGATCATACAACTGGTACTTTTCTTCCTCAGATACTACAAAAACCTGATTCTTGAGAGAGAGAGAAAAAAAACCCCACAAACCCGACATCTGGCAGTAGGTCTGTGCTCCTTCTGTCTGCCCTGCTATCAGGGACAGCTAAACCAAGAGCAGGAAAACAACTTCCGAATTCCTCAGGCAGACCGCATTCTAGCAGAAAAAAATTGATGCAAGGAACGGGAGCTGATGGCACCGCAGAAGAGGCGGTTTCTACCCCTGTTCCGAACAGAGGTACTTTCCCAGGTAACCCTGTACCGAGGGTTTCATTGTTCAAACCTCTGGAAAAAGAACCAAGAGAAAACCCCCCCCACCCAAAGCCCAGAGGAAGGCAGCACGCGTGTGTTCACGTGTCGGCGTTCCCTGCGTGTGTGTGATCACGGGGAAACAATCCCCTTTCAGCTCTGGAAACTGGAAGTGTATTTCCCCCCCTTCTTTGAGCTCTGTTTAAACTATTTGGATGTTATTAGCTCACTATCAGTTGTGAGGATAATTCCAGCAAGGAGAAACTGAACAGAATGGGGAAAAAAGACTATTTGAGAGTATTCTGAGGGGATGGGGGAATCTGAAGCCTGGTTCTAGTCCAGTTTTCCTGTCCTGTGGTAAAGCCCAAGTTAGCCTTTGCTTTGAGCAAAGTGTGTCCCCTCCTTTCCCCCCACCCTTGATGGCAGGAACTCTGTCTTCAACCCAGGCTGCAGGGCTGGGGTAGGAGTGCAGTGGATGCTCCTTCTCCACGGAAACTCCAGACCAAAGTGATTTTCGAGACGTATTTTGACTGCAGCCGCGTGTTCTAATGCATTACTCAGGCTGTGAATTTGCTTTTCATGCACTGGGGGTTAATACCGAATACTGTGTACCTTGATCTTTGCAAAGTTTGGTGTTTAATTGTTGGTTGCAGCAGAAGGAAAACAATTTTTTTTAATGGTATCTAAGATAAATAAACAAAACATGAGTTAAATGGTAGAGCTCAGCTATTTAACAGCATCTATATAGCATCAGCGTGAGGAAGAGAGGAAGTCGAGCTTAGTGAAAGGGATGCTGAAGGAAGAGACAGGCAAGCTGCAAAGGAATTTCAAGTTAGCTGAGTTCAGTCAGCAGCTCCCAGTCAAAGGGCAGTAATGGTGAGATCTGAGATCAGTACACTGGAGGCCTTAACACTGAAAATCCTCAGCAAGGGATTTTGGATAGAAGGAATTGAGAGAGACCTAGAGGATGGAGAAGAACTACTTATTCAAAATCTGATGAGCCTAAGTTACATTCGCCATTGACTAATAGCTGTGCTGGAAGACTGACTTTAAAGATGCAGCTACTTTTAACAGGAGTTAAGGACCACCTCCATAGGCAGAGTAACATCATGTACTCCACATCCATCCTGTCTGTTCTGCAGAAGTTTTAGGGAAACCTACCCTATATGCATGTCCTTCGTCACATGAGTGCAAAGTCTTATTAGACCATGAAACAGACTCAGAGCTGCAGCACATGCAACTCCTTGCCTTTCAGAGCTTCAGACATTAAATCCAAAGGAGTTTTCAGGACTCCAGAGCTAAAAGCCTTTTTTCTACCACCTTCAAGAGCACAGACTCATCCCAATTGTGGCAGCAGCAAACTTCGAGGCCTGGTATTGTAATGGGAACGGTAAGATGGTAAAACACGCAGATGGGAGTCTGGCCATTCCGCTGGGGCTGGCAGTGAGCCTGTAGCTGCTGCTCAGTGCTCAGCTGTGATTAAATGAACACCGTGGAAAATACTCTTGCAGGGACCATATTCTAAAGCTTCTCAGGCTGCACAGAAACCTCCTATTTTCCAGCAGCAATTCAGACGCTTGTCCTCCTCTTCTGCTTATAGAGACAGCACCAATCCTCCCTTTCTTCCCCATGAATTCTGCTATCTCTGTGGGAAGAGGTTAAACAGCTTGAAAGAGCCAGGAGTGGGTGGAGTGAGCCTGTTTTCATAGTCTGTTGTGCAACAGCACCATCCAGCTGTCAAAAAGATAATGAAACATTAACACCACTATCCAGATTTGGTCCTTGTACCACAAACAAAATGAAGAACACCACCTATTAAACAAAACCAAGCCCACGAGTCTTTTCCCTGCTTCGGAATTGATTATATTGGTCCATTGAGTTGTTTTGTGGGTTAGTACACAAAAGTGTGCTTTAGCAGAACTAAGAATTCAACTCGGTTTCTGCCCAGTAAGACAGGCAGGCTACAGCTTACCTCAGTGGTTCAGTGAAGTGTGGAATATAAGCTCAGGTATGAGGAACAGACCATTATCTCTGGCTTACAACCAAAGACAGTTAATCACATGACAAAAATTAACGCAAAACACCTCACCCATTTCATACATAGGCTGTTATGTTTTAGCTATCGTAACTAACCACTCGTGAGCTTCAGTAGTGAAAGCAAGAAGAATCTCCAGTTAGGGGAAAAAGCAATGAGAACTCTGACTTAACTAATGGATTACTCTTGAGAGGCATTATGACATAAGAAGAAAGCTTCTTGCTTTCCAATATTCTTCAGTGTTAACAGTAACTATAAGGCATATGCAATGGAAATAAATGAATAAATGGCATTCTCCACAACAGACAACTGATTACCCGAATTAAATACACAAGGTCGCTGCTGAAATTGCCCTCAGTTCATCACCAAACTCAGTTTTGTCATAGCACCTGCAGGGAGCTTACCATGTGTGTCCACTGATGATCAGTCTAATATTAGAATACGGTTCCTGCATTGTATGTGCCTTGGCCTGTCCTGTGATCCCATATTCTTGCATTGTTGATATACGAAAGCAGGGAATACACCTCCTTTTCTGACATTCTGAAGTCCAGTACTAGTTCTTTACAAATACTTTGCAAAGCACTACAAGGTTATCTAGTGAAGTCTAAAGATAAGTCAATCATCCCTTAAAAGAAAACAAAACCAGTAGAAACTTTCCAAGTAAATATTGGCAGGAAAAAAATGTAAATGCAACAATAACCCAGGAGAAAGGGCATTTCTACACTCAAAGAGAGCTCAAAAGGAAAACCTAGGACAAAGGAGATGACTTTAAGGAACTTAATCTTATGCAAGGAAGAATCAGCGTAATCAAGAGGAGATGCTGTTTTTCTAATGCAAGCCCAGAACATAAAAGCACAGCAAGAGGAAAACAGCAAGCATTAGAACAGTAGCCAAAGCCATAGGAACAACAAACATGCCCAAAGATACAGCAGAGGTGCCAAATGACAGACCTGTGCCAAGTGGGAGAGAAGGCACCCTTAGACAAGCAAGGCAGCAGAACCAGGAGAGACCAGAGAGGACTTCCCTTAGCCCTAGAGAAGAGAGGACACAGATGAACAAGACAATCAAATACAGGCATGGCCAATGAGGAAGTGTTATGGCTAAATGTGACTAAAGAAAGCAAGGAGTTCTCTAAGACAGGGAGAACAGAGAATACGAGACCTTTAGAGGAGCTGTAGTAGAAAGTCATTGAAGGACTTCATTAGATCAGAGACAGAATAAAGTTACTAGAAAAAAAAAAAAAGCTGGAATGATAACAGAGCAAAATGCTCAAATCAGCAAAAAAGAATTGGTGTCAAATGGGGAAAAAGAAAGGAAAAACTGGTACATAGGAAGGTATTGAAAGAAGGTGGCAAGGAGGCAGTGGGCAAGAAAGAGCCTTTGAATCTACAATGAAAGTTTCTTCTCTGTTCCACAAGTTTGAATTTTAAGTGCAGAGAAAGTAATTTAAAATAAAAATCCGATGATATTGATTGAAAAAGACTACTTCCCTTGCCAGGAACTGAGTAAAACTTGTGACCTGGCTTGGAGGCTGCACAGCTATGCTTAGAGAACTGCATACTCAAAAGGCATAGAGTTACAGGCTCATTCCAGTAACAGAAAGGGTATGATCAATCCATTTCAAAACTCAGATGTATAAGAAGAACAGAGAAAGAAGAGGAGGAAAAGCAGATCATTAGTTCCTAGTCAGGTCAAATAACAAGGTGAAGGTGGAAAAAGCATAAAAATCTCATTAAGCTTAGAAATAGGCCTCCAGTGGAAAGAAACAAGACAAGCCAGACAGAAGGAGCAAGAGGAAGCTATGAAGTCTTTCCAAACAGTCTAAATAGAGAGACAACACTTTTACACCATCCTCCATGAGGTCAGCCAGAGTTCTGCCAACTTAATCACAGCAGGTCCTGAAGGATTTCACATGGAACTTGAGCTCATGACAGTGGTTCTTCTGTTTTACCAGAGTGCAAGCTTTTAAGCCAGGACACCTGAGGGTACTAAAGGTAAGGAAACTGTGTTTCCACTAGACAAACCATTTACACTCACTCCTTCAGTGTAGTTAAGGAATCAATCTTAAGGTGAGAGTACCTCTTCAAACTGAGCTTTGTGGTCTTGTATGAGTAAGCATTTCCAAACCCAGCTGTCCAGTCTTAGATAGATGTACTATAGTTAAACCTGCCTTGTCACTCAGAGTATATGTTTACATGTCCACAAGTCCCCCTGCCAGCAAAGTATCTATTTACGATCCACAGAAGATACTATTCAGTTCAGACTCAAGGAGTTCAGTTCTATCTTCATCAACCTCGCTAACCTTGTAACAAGCAAAGCTTGCGGATGTGATTTATTGCAAGCTTCTGTTGTTGATGAGTGCAGTGGCAGATGTAATGACAAGCTTGTTGGATTTGGGATTTTAGTTCATGAACAGTCCTATTTAAACCAGGGACACAGAACACAACCCATGTGAAAATGTTAGGATCAGATACGATAAATACAGAGTACTGGGGAGAATAGCTGGATATAAGAAACGTGCTGCACGTACCAATCTCTCAACCTGCTCCATCCTTAGAACTACACTGCAACACTCAGTCCCCTCTTTCCCAAGAGGCTTTGACTCCCATTAATTTTATATTTAGCATTTCACCACAAGTTAGTTTCTACTTCCAAAGCATCTAGGCATAAGCTGTGTTGACACCCATGTCTCCCAGTGAGAGGCCAAGTTCCCATGACAGGCAATACGAATAAAACCAAGAAGTTTATCCTAGAAAGCTCACACATTTCAAAATTTAAGAGCTTATTTTAATCCAAGACATTGCAGCTGTAAAGTCCACTTCATAAAAGGGCAACTTGCTGCTGATATGTCTTCATATGTACAGTGGAACAGTCAATGAATGCAAGTTTCCAGTCAGTAGGGCTTCCCCATCGATTCCAACATTTTCCTTCTCTCTTCTGCTGAGGGCATCTCTGGTTTCACACCATTTCTTTTCCTTTGCATCATAATGTCATGCTGAAAATAGAAGAAAGTGACCATGAGAACAAAGGTTTCTCAGAAGTCTCTGCCTCTGAGCTCTGAATGAATAAGATTATTTAACAGAAGTACTCTCGAGATATCAAGAGCCCTAGGTCTGATTAGCTGAGAACTAAATGTACTAATATTTAATTGAAGATAACCAATAAGTTTACCTTGCTGCTTCAGAAGACTGAAATTACAGTATTCCCTTTATACTATATAAGACTAACGTGCAATTGCCCATAAGCAGTTTTCTTGGTAGTTTGCACAATTATTTAAAGGCTAAAAGACTCTTTACTGTTATGGCATAAGGAAAGAAAATAGCAGAGAACAGTTTAACTGCACATAGTTCCTCATGATACTTTCCTACCGCAAGAGAGAAACAAGGACACCACCAGAGAAGAATGAACTCTTACTAAGCTTTACCTTAGGTTAAACATTACCCAAACCAATGGAAAACCGGATGAACTTAGATTTTTTTCATTACCTCAATTTAAAACAGAACTTATTACTAGAAATATATGAGTCAAATTCAGAGGGAAACACATCAGGTATTGCAAGAACACCGACTCACAATCTAAGGGGGTAAATGTAGGAGAACCAAGTGAAGTACTTTGATGTACATCTGCTTAAGGCCTCCAGCAACACATACCAACACTACCTAGGCCTGCAAGTCACCATAAAAAATAGCAACCATCAGCACTAGCTAAGTCTGAAGAGTTCAGAAAACAGGGTGTCAGAAATAATGTACTGAAAGCAAAGCATGGACAAAAAATTAGAAAATCTACTGCACTTACCCAGAATTTTCTGCAGCTTTTGTACTTCAAAAAATAAGCAGTACACATATCCTTGTTATAGTTGTTGTCATCCATACATTTTCTAGAGGCATCTGTTTCCTTTAATAGGGAAAAACATACTTCAGAGCTGAGTGAAGTTACTGTACTCAGTGTCTAAAAATTTTAACAAGTCCCAGAGTGTCTGTGAAGATAGGATGCAGCTTCTCAGATGAAAGAATACTATCAAAGAGAGCAGAACAACATCTATCACAAAGGATAATCAGTAATTCCAAGCAGTGACTTCATTTAGAGATAACAGACATCACTACTCTTTAAACAGTAAGGATAGAGTCCACAGAATAGTTGCTTACAAAGTTGCTTGGTATAACCCACAGAAGACTTTTGAAAAATTAACCAAGCTTGTCTAGCCAGGATTTCAGGCTCTGGTTTTAAGGAGACAAAATTGAAGAGATTGCTATCAGTTCTATGACTCCCATTTATAAGGAATTACTGGTTGTTACTACACATACACAGCTTTTCCCATCTTCAGACTCTTTAAGAAGCTTTTAGTGCAAAATGCCAATGCAAGAGTGCTATTCATAAAAAAATCCTCAAGAAATTGCATTATTCAACATTAAAACTTACAAACAGAAATCCCAATTTGATAATCTTACCGCTACACATGGATTTATATCATGGTCTCTAAGCTGCTGCGCATGCCTGGACATTCTCGAGACACTCACACCTTGGCTAGAAATAGAAAAGAAACAGGTTAAATATCTATTTTTAATATCAACCCAGGATTAAGTCTGAACTGCAGCATGTACTAAAGGCCTTCCAATAATGCACACAGTTTGGCTGTCTTTAAAGAAAAAAACTAAAGCACCACTATAAAGTTTCTTTTGCAAAGTGTTATTCCAAAAGCACTAACAGCAAGACAACCCAGACTGCCTAGTCCCTGATAAATTCCTGCAGAGCATGGAGCCACTGCAGTGCCTCTCACACCAGCCTGTCATGTCACTGAGGAAGTAACTGTGTCTAGGAGAAACAGCTCCACAGAAGCTGTTCACAGCCAACTCGCTGTAGATGCTTCAATTAATAGTGTGGGGGAGCAATGTACAAGTAAGCTTTGCCAGATCTGTGCCTGCTCCTTAGCTGGATCACATCTGCATCTTCACTGAGCTTTCCCAGGTGTGACAGTGCCCAACTATCTCCTCTGCCACTGTATCAGATACTTAACAGAAAAAGAAATGGTTTCACCACAAGGAGGGACCAGATCCACTTACATTGTACATGACAGCTTAAATCGCATTTTTCACCATATTAGTAGTTTGACACCAACTCTAGGAACTGTAAGCTTAAGAGACACAGAATCCAGCGCCAAGAACCTACACTGATCCAAGATGATGACATCAAGATGAACAGCAGATCCTCATTCCCTTTACTACTTCCCATACATTGCCTCTGGCACACATGTGGCCATGCAGGTATTTGTTCCAAACAAATACTAAATCTAAGCAAAAATAAATTAATGTTGACCAGATGACTGTTTGAGCCAACATATGCAGAAACGCAGGACTGAGGAAGAGAGAGCTCTCTGCAGTAAGTTAAAATACAGCTGACAAAGGAAACTGTGAAGGAATGTACTTGTTGGATCTTTTTGGATTTTTTCTCCTAAAGACATTGCTGCTAATCCTAAACTTAAAGCTGCTTCTGTTCACGTTAGAGACTGATAACTCCAAATCTGCAGTAAAAAGACAATTTTGCTTGGAATCAGCAAGCAAAAAATCAAATACCGCTCTTTGTTTTCTGTCTGTGAGCTACTATGTTTTAAATTAAGGTTCTCCTTTGGGTAAGAGTAAACTATTCCAGGTGAAAGAGCCCTAGACTTTACATCCCGTGCCAGCACAGTCTCCTATTTTTTGCATTCCACATGCTCACAAGCAAATGGGGCTTTTAAAGAACAGCTTCAGAAAACTCTTTCCCTTTCCTTTGAGAGCTATCCACTGTTTAAGTTAACTTTACATGCTAGGCAAATGTTTGTTTTTTAGTGGGTGCAAGAGGATTTTTGATCAGGTAGTTCCAAATGGAAACACAAGCACGTAGAACAATGGCATCATCCAAACTCCAAGGAAGGGGGTGGGGGAAGTAGAATAAAACAAAAGTAGCTTATCCCAATGCCTCATCTAAGTCAGTACTACAGACACAACACTTTCAGAGGCTTGTTTCTGCCTGTGTTACAGCTCCGCTTCATTCTAAGTACCACTTAAGCAGACATGCCTCAAGGTGTGTAGTGTTAGCCTGACTTCAGCCTTCCTCTCTGAAAGACTCTTCGGTGTCATCATCAGCGTTCATTAAACAAAATGCAATTAGCATTTTCAGCTCGATTACAGTAACAGAGTCTGCAACCGTGCCCAGTTTAAGGAACAATGCACACAATACATTAAACACCTACTTAATGAACAGGCAGTTCAGGTTCTCATCAAGTTGCTTAGTTCAGACTAACGCTCACACATACCTGTACTACCACAAAGCTCCGACAGCTCCTGTGCTTGTGCCTCTCCCCCTCTCTGAAGTGCTGCAGGATTGGAAACACGATCAGCTCGGAGGGCGGGCAGGTCACAGCGAAGTGCTGCTGGGTGACTGAAGGAGCAGCCGAGCAGGAAGCAAACCTTCCCCCCAGCTTCTGCACACGTACAGGCTTCCCTTCCTGCCTCCGCACTACCGGCCTCAGCCCCACCACCAAAGGCTGGTCTCTTCCACCGCTCCTAATTATATTTTAACACATTAACGGTTGTAAACTGTCCCACAGAGAAGCACATTTGTTGCTAGCGCTCCCTAACCCTAGGGATTTTCCAGTTCATAAACCATCAGGATATTTCTCTGCCACTGGAAAGCGTTTGGCTTTTCAAAACCCATACATACACACAACATCGCTAATTACGCTGCAATACAGACCGGCTTATTAAACCTTCAACCCCGGAGTCAAGGCCGTATTAAAAAAAAAACTAAAATCTTACGGTTTTTATCGCTCTTTCAGCCCGAGGAGCCGCGGGGGGAGGAGGCAGCCGGCGGGCCGGGACGCCCGGCACCACCGAGCCGCCTCAGCCTCCAGAAGGGGGCCGGGGGGCAAGGCAGGTGCGGAGGGGGCGGGCAGCCGGCCACGGAGCTTGTCAACGCCGGGGCGACGCCGCCGCTCAGCACCCAGCCCCTGCCCACCCCCACCGGCGGCAGGGGGAAAGGAGGAAAGGCGGAGGGGGGGGGACAGGACGCGGAGGACCCCGGCGCCCCCTTCCCTTCCGCACCCCGCCGCCGCCAGCCCCTCTCCCCGCCTCGCGCGGGTAACGGCCCCCGGGTACCCAACGGCCGCCGGCTGGCGCGCGCGCGCAGCCTCCCCTCAGCACCACCTGCCACCACAGAGCGGTGCCCGGGCCCCACCGCCGCGCAGCCGGGCCCCGGCAGGGCTCTCCCCCAGCGAAGGGCGAAAGAACTTTCCCTTCGCCGGCGGGGAAAGAGGAAACGGCGCCCGGGCGTAGGCACGGTAAGCGGACGGGCAGCACGGATCGCCGGCACTCACCTCCGTCCCCCGGCCGTGTCCGCGGGAGCCCGGGGCGGGAGGGGGGCAGCCCGTCTCCAATTCGAAAGACGTCAGCGACTCGGGCAGCCCGCTTAAGTACGGGCGCAGCCTACCCCGCTCCCGGCCTCGCGGCTCCCCCCGGCCCAGCGCCGCCACCGCCCACGCCCCGGCGGCGCTGAGTGGCAAGGCCGGGCCGCCAATGGCGGCGGCGGCGGGCCCGNACGGGGGGAGGCGTCCAACCCGCGGTGCGTGTGGGCGGCGGGCGGTGTGGGCGCGGCGTGTGCGGCAGGCTGGGCTGCACCGCAGCGCATACACTACAATGGCTGCTGGAAAGACGGGAAAGCAAACAATTTCCAGGCCCGCCGCGTCCAGCCCGAAATATGGGGAAAAAATTACAGAAAAATCGGAGAACACTGTAAAGGGTGGAAACGGGGCGCAGAGGGGATGCTGAGGCTCCCGCGGTGAGTCTGCTGCGGGTTTGGGGGGCAGGCGCTGGGGTTTAGCAGGGAAATATCAGGGTTATTTAAATTATGAAGGGGGAGGAGGAGAAGGAGGGGGGAGAGGAGAGAGGAGCAGCGAGCGGTGAGGAAAAGTTTGTGTTAACCATCCCTGCCTTCCATCCCTCTCCCCCCATCTCCCGCAGCCCCCCACCACCCCGCGTCGGACCCCCCCGGAGGGGAAAAGCAGGGGAGGGGAGGCGAGGCGAGCGGTGCCCCCCTTCCCCTCCCTCGGAGGGAGAAAGAGATGATTTTCAGAAAAAAACCTCTCTCAGGAGTTTCCTCCACTCCTCCCCTCCCTCCCCGCGGCGCTATGTTGGTTCGCGAGCGAGCGGGCGAGGCAGCGGTCTGCCCGGGGGACGGCAGGAGGGCGCGGGGTGCCCGCCGCCGACCCCCGCGGCGGGCCGGGGCCGGGGCCGTGGCGGCGGCGCGGGGCAGGGGCAGGAGCAGGAGCTGCGCGGCCGCCCCCTCCCCTCCTCGCCTCTCCGGAGCCTGTGCTGTGAATGCAGTGACAGCGGCGAGAGCGGCGAGAGGGAGCGGAAGACATTAGAGACCGCGGTGCCGAAAAATGAGGGAAAAAATTAATATAAATTCGCCCCCCGCCTCAAACCGGCCGAATTTCGCACAGAAATTTCCCCCGTGGACCCGGCTACCCGTGGGGTGTCCCCCGGACCTGGCGGCTGCGTCTTTGGGGGGATCCGGAGTGACTTTGGGGCACTCGACCCCCCTTTCCCGTCGTTTTTTGGACAAAAGTTTTTTTTTTTCGTAATAAAGAAACGAATTTGCCTGCTCTGCCCCTCCGAGTGGCCCAGGAGCTTTTCCCTTCCCCATCGGTGTGTGTTTAGAGAAAAGTGTGAACCCAAGTAAGTGCTGAGTCGTGTTGCATTGGGGAGGGGGGTTTGCTAACTGAAAGCAGGAGAGATCCGGAGAGAGAGAGAGAGAGAGCAGGGACAGCTTGTTGTCAGTATCATAAACAACCAAAATGGAGGGAGAACTGAGGCATATAACAAAATAAAAATCAGAAAAAAATGCCAAAAAATACCTAAAAATCGGGGCTGCTCCCCCTTTTCTTCCTCAAGGTAACAGAATAAAACCCGTGTCTTCCCGAGACCGTTTTAAGGTTTCAGGGAGCAAGGAGTTAATATTTATTATTTTTTTTTTTGTTGATGAATTCTTTGGAAGGCAAAAGCCTCTTATAACTCGCCACCGACAATGAGAAAACGTGAAAATCCCTTTCAGGAGAGAGAGGTAGGGGGAGATGATAGTGCAGAAAGTGCATAACTTGGGGGTAATGTGGAGTGATCCTAGATAAGATAAATGCTGTATGTGCTGCATTATAACTTCCTTTTTTAATGCTTTTTTGTATGTTTGGGGGGTTCTGGGAGATGGGGGCTACTTTCTTTTCCTCTGTCCTTTTTTCCTTTTTTTTTTTTTTTTTTTTTTTTTTTTTTTTTTTTTTTTTTTTTTTTTTTTTTTTTTTTTTTTTTTTTTTTTTTTTTTTTTTTTTTTTTATTTTTTTTTTTTTTTTTTTTTTTTTTTTTTTTTTTTTTTTTTTTTTTTTTTTTTTTTCGGACCGGAATGTAATGCCTTTGTAGTGTCACTTTCCTGATCTAATTAGGATGTGTGAAGCAAAGAGTAAACCTTTCCGGTTTATAAAGTGCATTTTCGTTGCCTTTGAATTTCAAGTTTTCCTGGTGGCTCCCTCCTCTATTTAAACTGGATTCTTCAGAGTAGTGTGGGGTTGAGGTAATGCTCCATAGGGAAAGCAGAGAGGGCTCAGGGGCAGGGCACCTCTTCTGCGGGTGGTTGCCGATTTCCCTGGCACGTTCAGTTCACCTGTTTGTCTCCTACAAAGAATGTATTCTGCAGTCTCCTCGTTTTATTTATGTGAAATAATGATGCCTCATCTCGCCTCACATTGAAGTTAATGCGAAAGTGCTGCTGATGTTGGTTCCACGTGGGATCAGGGACATAGCAGGGCATTTTAAAGAGACAGCTTCTCTTTTCCTAGGGTTATCATCACCTCTGCCTCTAGCAGAGGGATGGTTCGTTGTTTTTTTTTTTTAAGGAAAGGTATCAAATCGGCCCTGGTCTGATAAATTAAGGCAGAATAATACGGTAAAACGTGCAGATTCGTTTGGATCAAAGCAATTCTTTTGTGTGTAGCAGGTCTTCAAGGGAGTTTTCTTGGTGTGTTAATTAAAATGCTGTGTTTTGGAGAGCACTTTTTGGAATGGGTGTTGCAGAAATGAAATAGTCGCAGGTTGTTTAATATTAAAACTTGGTGCTGTTCTGTTAGCTATGAATTCTCTGGGAGGAGACCTATGTGCATAGGGCAATTTCACAGACATTTTGTAAAAGTTGTGAAGCGCATTATTTTTACTTTGGATAAATTCAGTTTTGTTGGGGACACCTGAGTTTGTTGAAAAGTATTGTAGAGCTTGTTCAATACTTAAATATTCTGAACAGTCCCAAAAGATTTTGAAAATAGTGAAAATAACTGTACGTTTTAATTGGCCGGACTGGGGGCTTTTTACAAGTACACCTTAGCTGTGTAATTATAACATCACTTGGTAGAATTGCCTCTGGCTTTGTTTAAAAAAAGAAAAATCATCCTAACTGCGGTCTAGTTTTGTGTGTATGTGTGCATGCGTGTGTGCATGCATGCTTTTAGCATGGGTTCTGGCTGATACAGTTTTATGCTTCATTTTTAACTTGTAGATGTTTAACTGTAATGATGTGAAATGCTCTGCTTGTCCCTGTTATCTCCTTTGTATTTTAATTTTCAGTGAAATTTACTATTAAAAAAATTAACATCACTTCTTAACATGGCAATCTGATATCTCTATGAGGAGTTATGATGTTTCCTGTGCACATGCCTTGTTTTTGTAGTCTTTGTTGGTAGTTCTAGATTAAAAATTGCACACAGGTGTGTGGTTTTCGAGAGGAAAGATGGAGTACTGAACTTGTGGGGAGGCTATTTCAGCAAATGTTTTCTTTGGACTTGTGGAAGTTGAGTGTCAGTTGTGATAGTCCTCTGTGTTGAATAGCATGTGTTCGCAAATGATCTGTACCTTTGCTGCAAGTGTGACCAAAGAAGCTGTTGTACAGTAGTTGTTGACTAGGATAGTCTTGTGGTTAGAGATTTTGGAAGAAATCTCAAAGTTTTCCAGTGACTCACAGTTGTGAAAATTAAATCACATTAACTACTCTTAGGCTAGAAAAAAAGGCTCATTAAGGAAGAAAGATTAATCAGTTTGTATAAAGGAATGAAATGGAACATTTTTCCAAAACTGTCTTTTTTGATTTAGAGATGTCTTTTATAGTTTGCAAGAGTTCATACTCCAAAGTTCCTTTCCAAATATTTCTCACACTTATCTCTTCTTTTTCTTGACTGATGTGACATTATCCTGAAATGCATAGAAATGTGATAAATTAAGAGCAGTACACCATGTGTTGGTGTTTTTAATGTATCAGGGTAGATAGATAGTAGTAGATGTATAGAACTAACTTCAAGAAACTAGTTAATGGTACTGAGAACAATATTTAAGAACTCTTCAAATACTGTGTCTGTGACCATCAGTATGAAGTGTTTAATGTGTTGCTACGTTTGTACCTAATTAAGAGCTTCAAAATCATAAATATTGTAATGCTGAAAATAAGTATAGGCACTGGTAATGACAACATGAAAGAAGCACATGTTGTGGAGTATCTTTGTTGATTTACAGTTATGTGTTACAGTGTAAATTCAATGTATCCAACCATAGCAGAAAATTCAGGGCATAGGGAGGAGGAAGAGGAAAGGGTGTTCTCAGAGAATTTGATACTTTGCTAAACTGGGTTTAATTTTAAGGTATAATCCAGATGGTGATAATAATAGCAGAAGGTAACTGCTGTTTAGGATTATTTTTTACAAACTTAGTTACTCTTTTTTTTGGTAGAAAACTGAATTCTTCTTGCGGGGATGATAGGGTGTTTAATAAAAATAGAAGTAACTTTCAAAGCTTCCTTACTTCTAAGAGTTAAGATAATCTTCTCTGTTGTGTGCTGCTCTGGTTCTAGACATGATTCAGTATGATTTTTTCAAGATTAACTAAAATTGAAACACCTGAGGAAACAAATACTATGGGTTATTGTTGATAAAGTTACCCTACTTTTTGTAGGTAAATTGGGGAGCTATAGATGTACTAAAATCCTTCTTAGATACTTATAAATCCTATTCAGTAATGTTTAAAAGTTATTAACTACAGTATTCTACAACAGCACAGCAAAAGCAGGAATATAAATTGACAAGCATTCAACTTTTCTTGAATGCTTAGTTCAAGTGTGTCTCTTGGTATATATTTTTCATTTAGTAATTATCCTGAAAAATTAGTTTCCCAGGGTGGAATTTTGAGATTTAAATTAAAAAACATTTAAAAAATTAGTGTAATTCCAAAAGGCACCGCATACAAGTGCAGCCACTTCTAATGGTCGTCCATCTCTGCAGCTAGTTAGTCAAAATGGTGCCCTTAAGTCTCCTCCTTTCAGGGTAGTGCATGTGTTTTAAAATTAATGGGTTAAAGATGGCACTGCTCATGTTCTAAATAAACCACTGTTTGTAACTGTTTGAGGTTATTTTGTTAAAATAGATATTTTATTTCAGAGTCTAAAACATTAGTTTTAAAACTTTTAAATCTACAACCTCTTACATCTTTAAAACGAGTTTTTGTCAGCAATTACCTTTCAGGGAGGTTCTTGAACAAGTTTATCTGTTTACCAAGGGGAGATATTCTGGAAAATGTGAAATAGGTTAGAGCAGTTAGACCCTTCTCAGATTAGTGCAGAGTTGAAAGGAACTAGCAGCCACCACCACCAAAGTGATAGAAACCCTGCTTTCAAGGAGTTGTTCTCCAAAAATATGCTTCTAGTGAGGATTTAGCTTGCATTGCTTTTGAAAGAAATGTGCAGTATCTATCCACTGAACTGTTAAGCATCTTTAACCAATTACCAAATGTTTAGGTAGCTTTAAAAAACTATTTAAAAATAATTCAAATATTAGAACAAAGTATCATTTTCTGTTGATCAAATGTAAAATGTTTAGATTTCTGAACTGTAGGGGATTTTTTTTTTGCATTTATCTGAGCATTTTGATAGTAGAGAGTTGTGTATTTTTCCTGCTAATCAAAAAATCACATCTAGAAATTAATTAAATTTATATTGATTTTTTTAAATTGTGTGGACTGGTAACTTGAATGTAAAACATTGATTAACTCTTAATAGAATCACTTACACAGCTGCCTATATTTTATTTTTAATTTTTCAAGGAATATGTTGACCCTTTATCTAAAATTAAATAAATTGCAGTTACTAATGAATTTTAAATGAACAGTTGTCCACCAAACATCAAACGTGAAAAATACTAGTTGTGCGCAAGTTATGAAAACATAATATTGAACAGAACTGGTCACCATTGCTGCAAGTTCAGTTTTGCTTTTATTTAGATCAGCTTATTAAAGTATTTTTTGGTCTCCTTCAGTATCAGTGTTCACCTGTTATTGTCTCATCTTGGAAGGATGGATTAGCAGAAATGAATGGAATTAGAGGGGGTTTGAAATTTTTGACAAGGTATAACATGCTTTTAAAAATAGTTACACGGTAACAGTTATAAAGGATGGGGCCTTCTCCTAGGATATATAAAAAATTGTTAATATTTAAACGGACCCTGCCTGTCTCGTAAGCAGTTACTATACCATCATGGCATTCAAATTAACCACTGTGCATAGCGGGGTTTGGAGATGACTGTGTGAGTACATGCTTGACAGTGAACAGTGGGAAAGCTAATATACTTATTCTCATGTTGAAGGAATAATTCCGTTTCTATTGTAGCTTTCTTTGTAATAACTTCTGTCCCTTGCCTACTTCACTGTCTGTCCAGAGTGTAGAGATACCTCGTCAAATAAGTTAAAATACGTAGCCAGAGTTGTTTTATGCATGCCCTACCCTGGCGGTTTTGATAGACTTAACAAGGGGGCACAAAGAGAGTAGAATGTGGCCCGATGTGCATAATTTTATTTTATTTGTTTAAAGGAAAGGAAGGAGAAAAAAGAAAACAGGGCTGAGCTATTATAAAACCAAAAAGTGAGACAGATAAAACAAATGAATGTAGACAAGTGTGGCTGTAATACACAGAGCAGTAACTCAAAACTCTGAAGTCAAATAGCTCAAATCAGCTTTGAGAAGTCAAGTGGGAATCAGGAAAGTAAAACCTAGAATTGCCATCAGATGCAATTAAGAAATAACTATGTAAAGGATCTTGGAAAAATGCAAAAAAGTGTCTATTACTGAATTGCTATAATCTTCTTTTGCACTTAATGTGCTAAATTCCTCTCTCAAAGGAGACTATCCCTAGAAATCAGATTAGAAAGTGTTTAAAGGGAATTATTTGGCAAAGTTGTTTTTTTACTAAAATTAGGATAACTAGTAATAATCTCTTCCATATTGCTGTAAATAGTACTTTATTTGATATCATTTAACCATGTAGATTGCACCTAGATTTACTTATGTATTGTACAGGTAATTTACCTGCTAGCCTGAACGCTGGGTATCACTAACTGTCACCCTAAAAGCTTTTCTTTGTGGCTGTGGGTCACGTTACACTTTGGAGACTGCCAAATCTGAAGTATTTCTCATTAAATAAGATGTAGGTGGTTGATTTTTTTCTTATGCACATTTACTGTGAATTGCCAAATAATCAAAAAGCAGAGAGAATGTCAGAACGTTTATCTTCCCTCTTGGTTTACTGAGTATGTATTTGGACACTACAGGGTATCAGATTCATGGGTTCTCTAAAAAGAATCATCAAATCATCTGATTCTGAATTAATGAGATCTCATTACACTAAATGTTAGAACAGCAGAAAGACCCTGTGTGTACGCAGATCAGCTTTTACTGTCCCAAGTGCTTGTCACTTCTAATAAAACTGGGTTGTGTGTGGTGTATGTATTTATCAGGAATGTTACATTTATATGGAATATAGATACACAGACACACACATTTTAAGGAACTGTCAGGCTGTTTAGGGAGAATGTCATGTCTTTTGAATGAGTTGTGATACAGGAATTTGTTTTGAGAAGAGACCTTTTGGAAGAAAAGGCATAGAGAGAGATTCTGGCAGCTNCTGTATAGTTAGTAATAAAAGATTTACAAGTTTGTAAATGCTAAGTTTCTTCAAACTCTTACTGTCACGTGTGGAATTTGCTTTTATACTAATTGTGTATTTACTACAGCTGCCTATGTGCAAGGCTTAATAATAATGCTGTATTTATCACATGGAAGTGTAGATACAATATAAATAGGTGAAAGTAGAAATTGCCTATAGCTGTTCTTATGTTTTCATCAGATGATACACTACAAAGGCATAAATTGATGGTGCTAGCTGCCTGTTAGCAGTTCCTGGTGCTCTTCCCCTCACAAGTACTTTAGGAAGAGTGATTATTAAACGACAGTAAAACAAATGTAAAATCCTGTCAGGGTTCTGTGCTCTTTTTAAAAGCTAAACACAGACATTGTTCAAGCTTATTTTGTTCACTGAAAGTTATTATAGTCCATACACACAGAATTTGTTTCATCTAGGACACTAGGAAACTGTGGACCATGTAGCTTAGAGTGTAGACATAGCTGATCACAATAATTGCCAGTTAATTTGAATCTGTAGATTTTTTTCCTCTGTTATTTGACAGTTTTCTTTAANGCTGAAATTGCTTTAAAAAGTATATATGAAATATTTATATCAAACTCGTTTAGTTTCTCATTACTTGTAAAATGTAATGTTTTCCCTGTTGTAATTTTAAAGGGTTTTTGTCTTAGCTGCAGGAGTGTATCCTTCTCTTTTGGATACACTCTTTTCTGAACCTGGTAGTTCTCTCACTTTTTAAAAATACTTTTGTTCTCTCAAAATGGATTTGTGTCCCATTAGATGTTTAAATTGATCGGTTTTGTACTAAAAATTAGTGCTGAGGAGTAATGTGGAATAAGCTTGTGCTGGTGATGCTACACGGATAACAGTTGGGTGTAATGTGGGAAACTTAATCATAGTGGTATTTGGGTGATGGGAATAGTCCCAAACTGGATGAATGTTAAACCAGGCTGTGAGGAAAGATGTCAGGTTTTGCAGCCTTGTAGCATTGATCAGATATGTAGTTTCCCTATTTCTCATAAGAAATATTCCAACACAGTCCTAGCAGCAGTTGCTGTAGAAGGCAAACAGAAATCTAGATTACACTTTCAGAAATTACAAACTATGAAATAAGTTTCTTGGAAAAAACCTGGTTTTCGAGGTCTTCCCTGGAGAATGATATTATTTTACCTTTGAAAACTTGACCACTTCAGAATATTTGAGAACAAGTAAGTTAAGTCCATCTTGAGTAATACATTTTGGTTTCTAGTACAGTTTTTATCTATGCATTGTGTAAAACAAACTTCTTACTCTTCATTAGACTCAAATATTTGTACTGAAAGGAAAAGTGCATTTAAGCAGTTTCTAACTGCATGGCTTACTCATTTGTTTGATAGGAGTAGCAAGGTGCTTTAGTTTGGAGAGGTTGAATATGTATTTTTATTTTCTATTTTTCTGTAG
>VZTO01017785.1:0-85014 GCA_013400615.1 Syrrhaptes paradoxus
GCTGAAAATGAGTGAGAATTTGCCAAATGAAAAGAAAATACAAATCCAAGATGAAGCTCAAGGACTTTTTTCATTCTCAGATGTGAGCATTTTATTGAAGGTGTTGTGCATAAGTATCCTTGAGCCGAGAAAAGCAGAGATAAGGCTCCAACACATTAATGCAGCTGCCGGGCCATGTAGTGTCCTGACAACTGCTGTCCTGGTTCAGCTCATCAGTGCTGGTGCACAAGCAAGGTCAACACTGGTTATTTGGATGGCAATATACAAATGCTTAGGAACTTGAAATGCTTTGGTTTTGGATTTTTTAAATTTTTCTTAGCCATAGAGACAAAGGTATGGGAGTCAAAATAAGTTTTGCTTCAAGATTGTGTTCATTTTGTCTCTGCACTTTGTTTTAGTTCTGCACTCAACTGCTAAAATTGGTTTAATTTATAAATTTGTTTCTTCCTAGTCTCATATCTGCTTCTCTGCATGGGTTTGTTGCATGTTGACTAATCCACCTAGCTGTGTCCATCTTGTACTGTTTAGGAGAAGACACAACGCTTCTAGACGAATAGGGAGAAAGCCAGGTTTAACCTTGAAAACTTGTGACAAGCAAAACTTCATGTATTAGGGCATGCCTGGTGTCATAATTTGTGTGAGATGACTCAATGGCAAGTAAATGGAATAAAATGCTTAGTCATTAAACCGTTCTTGTTTCACATCCTCTTTTTTTTTTTTTTTTTGCCTCTTCCTGCTGTCCCTTTGGAAGACATAGTGAGGGGTCACAAAGGGCTCAGGACCTTCTGATGGGGTTGTTTTCTCTTCTTCCCCTGCCTTTAGGTATCTTATCTCAGTGTGGGCTCTGGTCACTGTTTCTACACAGTCCTCATCCTTTCTTCTGATGACCCTTGTAGTCTCAAGGCCTCCTGCTGCAGCTGGAGAAGTACCTAGAGATGCTGACAGCATCCACCTCATATGGTGGTAAGTCCGAGTCCCATCATTTAGTGACTGAATTGTCGGACGAATCTGTAACTACCTTCAGTTCTTAGCTGGAGACACATTGAAACTATGCTGTTTTCTTTGCTTCTTTTCTTACTCCTGTGAGTAACCTGAAAGTGCATAAAATCAGAGGAATAATGTAAAATATGACCAGTAAATGGTCATCGGGTCACTCAGTATTCTTTTTCAGTTTCTGGTCCCCATTTTCAGTCAATCGCATACTGTAATAGGTAATTTGTCACCACAGGTATCTGTATACATAAAAGATAAGTAGATGCTGAATATATGCTCTTAACAATGCTCTGAGCATTGCCAGTGATATATTATTTTCTTTTATCTCTTCTGTATATGTCCATATCAGGGGAGTGTCATTGGGTGTATCCCAGTGGTACAGAGTGGATTTTAATCAACTGCTGGGAAAATGAGATATTTCACTAGGACAATAAGAGCTGCTTGATAGAAACTCCTGTTTAAAAGTATAATTCTTCAGTGTTCTGTTCTTGTTGCCATTGTCAAGTACTGAATAAAAATGACATTAAAGAAATAATCTAACTTTGGGTATTTTTCTCAGGATGTGAAAGGCAGGATTCATACTAGCCAACAAGACGCTTCTTGGTGCATCCATTAAGGTGCAAATAGGAATGAATAAATTAAAAGTGTTGTAAGTTATAAATGTGTAAAATGAGCATGAGCAAGACTTGCTGTACAGTCTGTGTGTCAGTATAATGGTGCTTGAGAGAACGGTGTTTTATCAAAAAAAGGTCCTTGTAAAAGCTTTGAAGGAAATATTCTTTGTTTCTGTTATCCTCTCTGAATGTGCTCTGGAATTAGAGGACTTCCACTGCTTTCTGGATGATATTTCCCCCAAGTCAAAGTAAAGATGGTTTATGTCATCATTTATAGCATTTATAGCATATAGGGTTAATAAGAACTAAGTGAATTCAGGAATGTACCAGCTTTCAAGCATCAGAGTTACTAGTCAACCACACATCCAGCTCCATCCCATGTTAACCTTCTCCAATGGGTATTCCCACGCAGGGAGTTCTGCCAGGGAGATGGAGCTGTGTGTTTAGGGTTTTAGGGGTGAGGACTGCCAGAGGAACTAACCCAATAAAGGTAACTGTGAAACCTCATTCAGTTTTTGCCAGGGCCTCATCTGTCACACAATATTTCTACACTCTAACAAGTTTGAATTGTCACTAGCAGAAGATTATTTCAGGCATCTGCATGGAGGTGGAGCCTTGAGAAGCCCTGATTTACAGGAGAAACTGATTTATATACAAGGACCACATTGATCAGAAATCTGCCCAAGCCCACCTGTGAAGGTAAGTGTGGTATAGGTGCCTAGCAGCGGTAAGGAATACAGGGCAGGCAGCAATAGTTGTGGCTGAGGAGAAAAAAGACTCTGTTCAGGACTGGTCTATCTTCAGTGCTTCTGGACATGATCCCATTCTCTACTTTGTCCTGACTTTACAGCGATTGTACAAAATTCTTCCAGTTCTTGGCATTTGACTCCCGTGGACTGTGTGAGAGTCATGGCATTTTGGGGGTTTTTGTGCCACTGGATGGCACTGAATGCTGAAAATACCAGGAAATGTTTTTCAAAGTTAAGAGTTTATCCTGGGGTTGACTATAGTGTCTCAGAGGAGACTGAAAGGAAGATATTTCAAAAAAGCATGCGAGTAAGCTTGACTAGAAACAGAACCCGATGTAGCAGTGTCACAGGAGGAAGCAAAGCAAAAGAGGTTTAGGAAATGCAGCTGGGAAGGAAACCCTGGGGAGCTGATAGGTTTTCATTACAAATAGGAAAGGGGAATAATTACCTAAGTCAAGGGGGCTGATATACTTGGCTTGCTTATTTTTTGTCTTTAATAGGGGTGAAAAGAGGTTATCGAGATGTTTGGGATGGAGATGATGACGGGACCGGTGAAAGGCTGTAAGGGATAGTAGCATATAAATCAGCCTGCCTGGAAGGTATGGCCCTCGGAGGGGAAGGGAGCTGACTCAGGGTGTTGCAGAGCNTGAGCAACTTGGAAAAAAGACAACCTGTGCAGACACTGTTTCTTTGCCAGCCTGGTTAATTATCCTGAATGACAAAGACTGGCTAAATATCCCTGGTTAATGATGTCTAGGTATGGGTTAAGGAAAGGCAACCTTCTCCCACTTCAGGAAATGCAATAAGACAAAGTTATACACACAAGGGGTTTAGAATTTTATTTACTGAAAAGAAAAAAAAAAGTGGGCTTCTAGTGAGATCATCTGTCCAGTGGTCAGTCTCTCTCCTGAATCCATAAACATCTCTGCCCTTTAGGCTTTTGGAAATTGGTTTGGTGAAATCACTGGTGAAATTAGGCTGTTGGTATCAGTTCTGTATTAAAGGGCTAAACCCCACATTTTTCTTCTTTGCTTTCCAGCATACAGGAAGGATAATGAATATACTCCAGTCATAATTGGTGTTACAAGTTCAGACTAACACAAAGACAACCCGCTTCACTCGGCTCCAGAGAAAACAGGGTATTTATTCCTTCGGCTGAATCAAAGCTGAAGCTATGTCCTTTATCTTCTCCTCTATTTGTATGAAGAGCAGGGGTCCCTGGCTGACAAAGAAATGTGTGAGTGGCTCAGAGAGGCATTTCGGTAGCAGAATTTGACTCTGGAAGCCTCCCTTTCACTGGCATGGTGGCATTCTTCATGAGAGCTCTGAACTCAATTTTTCCTCCCCTTCCTGGAGTGAGAAGGACAAAAGCAGAAGGTAGACTCTGGAAATATAATGGTTGAATTTTTGTTTACCTCCTTGCAGAGGCAGACAAGCTTCTGGTGGTTATGTTTGCTCCTGATAAGTATGTGAAGTTTTAGATGTGTGAGCCCAAAACCCTGGGTTCGGATCCCAGAAGGATGTGCTCCTTTTCCTGAGAATAATGCATTTTTTGCATACATGAACGGGGAAAATGCTGTTAGTATTTTGGAGGTGGTGCTTCCAGCTGTAGCTCAGAAAGAGCCTCTGTAACACAGGTTAAACTCAAGGAAAGTAGCTTCTGGTTTGGACCTAGTTTAAAATTCAGTATTTGGTCTGGTCTCTTGCTAGCACAACTTGTTGAATTATTTGCATTTTTGTCTTACCCAGATGTCTTTAACAATATCCTTGAGCTGTTTTCCTCTTTTTGTTAACTGTCTGGTACTCTCAGCTGCCTTCTGGCAGTAGAAGGAAACTTTTCCTTTTTAATTAAATCATTGAGATCATAACTGAGGGCTATGAGCTCAGAAAGAATTTGTTTTCCTGGGAGTCTAGATCATGGCAAGTATGACAAAAACATAAGGAGGTTATTAGAGATTCAGGCAGGTTTTTTTTTCCCATTCCCAAAAAGCTGAGAGGAGTTATTCTTTGGGAGGAGGATGTCTGTGGTGCTTGGTGGTGCAATGTAACAGCAGTTTCCAGTTTTGTTTAGGCAGTGGGACTGGGCTAAGCCTTTAGCTGAAGTTTGGTGCCATCCCTATACCTGGGTGACAGCACAGCACCCAGCTGCAGAGCTGCAGCATCCCCTGTGCTTAATGTAGGTAGCACAACAAATCCTGAGGCTAACAGCAGTTTTCAAGAATAAAAGCAAAGAAATTAAAGATATTTTCAAACAGAGGAGTGTCATATCTTTAATTTCAATGGTTTTGGGGAGCTGTCTCCCTCTTTTCCAAATTACTTTGTCTTTATCGTTATTAGTTGCCATGACTTCTATCTCAGTGAAAGGAATATAGGCAAGAAATTGAACTGAATAATTGTTTAGATGGTAGATTGTCCTACCCGTGTCTCAGATAGACTTGAAGCATTTCATAGCAGTGCATGTTTCATTTGATGATTCTGTTTCTTGCAAAGCAACCCTTTTAATTTCCTAATGTGATGAATGGCATGAAATGGTGTAATGTAATCCGAACATTTAATTCAAAACAGATTACCCTTCTAAGCAAAACCCAGGAGCATGTAAATTGGTGTGTACCTGGTCAAAATTAATTGCATTTGAATGCAAATGTATGTGCTCTGGAGAAGCTTATCTATTATGAGGAAGGCATGATAAGCAATAACAGAAAAACAAAGATTTCCAGCTAAGCTTTACTGGTTTTTTTTCTGTTCTAACACTAATTTTCTGAAGCTAGTGAGTGCATATTAATTTATAATTCAGTAAAAATTATGAAAAATTGATAACACACCAATGAAGAATACAGAGCTAAAAATCCTACAAACCCCACTGGATCATACCTCACCCTTGCTGCTGCTTCAGTGAATAAAAAGTCCAGCAGGGGCTATATCCACTTGAAGATAACAGTGTGTCCTCCTTATAAAATAATGAAGGCAATATCACCCATGGAACAAAGTATAGGTCATCTGCAGGAGCCCTTGCCACTGTTCGTCTCTGCTTGGGTAGGACTATATCCATGCTAAGGTCAAGTTACCTGATTTGAGAAACCCAGTTTTGCTGTAGCGGAGCTGCTCCGAGCATGGGGTATCTCCAGATAATCTCCAGAGGTCCTGGTCAGCAGAAATTGTGTGATTTGGGGTCAAGAAGCTGTGAGTTTACACCAGGTAAGTGACCAGCCTGGTGGATATATTCTTGTATTAGTCAAACCTGATGAAAGAAACTGTTCTGATGAGATGCATACATTAAGAAAGAAGTGGTAAGAGTACCACACAGATTACCAGATAATATGATCATCTCTAAGTAGAAAAAAGTTATTGTCAACATTTATTTTACATCTATTTTGGAAGATTTTTAAAAATACGTAGTAAATGCTATATAGGGCTCTCCTTTCCTTTCTTATTCTCCATGAAAGAATGCTAGCACAGCTTCATGAAAAACAGATAAAGAGGGATATTTTAGAATAATTCTTCTAATAATAATTCTTCTAATTTTAATCGGATTCCATGGACCTGTAAAAGAAAAGGACATGAACAGCATCAACGCACAAAAGTGTTGATTGCAAAGCAATGAGAACTAGTAGTGTGTCAGTGTTTGTACAGCTAAATAAGAGATTTGATATAACCATGTGCAAATAGAAATTGTGGGTTATCATGAGTCATTTGAGTATAAATTTAAGGATAGGCTTGATTGAGATGAGCAGGTCATTGTGTGTTGATATGTATGAAGTTTGAAGAGGGCTTCTGGCCAGATGGCAGATTTCTGGAAATTCTAGAAAGTATAGAGCTGAGCTTTGAATTTTTTTATAAACTCTGTACCTAAGAAAGATAGTGAGCTAATTTTTGCGATATGTGTCTTTTAGTACTATGCACTCTGAAAAAAAAACCAAAACAAACCAGCAAACAAACAGCACCTCTGACAGGCTCTCTCCATGATGAATACATTAATTTGGGGGCAAACCCCAAATTAATCCCATCAGAGCTGTTAGAAAGAATCCTGCCCATTTCAGCTGTGCTGGATCAAACCATGCAGAGTACTCTTTGGGGTTATTAAGACATCCAATGCACATTGTGGACGGACAAGAGATGGTGTGTGCTGAGCTTGGAAACTGTATGGGCAAATGTAGAGTGGTGTTAAATTGGGCTAGTAGGGCACGTAACTGAGCTCAGCAATGATAAGAACAATTTACTAATAAGGGTTAGAAAATAAACTGTGAGTGTCACCTGCAGTGGTGTAGAACTACTTGTTGGGCATGCCCTGTTGGGAAGGGTTTCACTGCTGAGCAGCTCTCTGCCCCGGTTCCTTCCAGCCAGGTTGACAGCATAAAGCACCACTTTTAAGCAAACTCAAGCCAGTGTGTGATTACAGCGAGCAGAGTCCTGCCAGGTCCAGGGGAGCCAAAGCCCTAAATATACTGAAGCAGCAGCAACATTCATTTCACCCTTCACAGAGTTCATCATTACTGTACATGTATTCCCTCAGCAGGAGACAACAGCAGCCAAAAGTGAAATAATTGTTTCTCCTTGTAGGGGAATGCTCCAAGAAAAGACCCCAGGGACTATTGTAAGCAAGTCCAATTTTTTTCAGCCATATCTAGGAGGAGTACTACCATCTGCTTTTTTTCACATAATTTACACAATGCTTAACCGGAGACAGAGCATAATAAAACCTGCTGCCCCCCTCCTGGGAAATGAGACCTCTTAAAGAGGATTGGTGACCCCACTAGTCCAACTTGGCTTGAAATTACTGCTCTGATATTGGAAATTCTCTGTGCAAGGAAGCAATATATGATGGCATAAGTAGCAGAAGTTACTTGTTTTTTGTTCAGTTCTTGTTTTTCCCCCCTTATCTAAAAGTATTTTACATTTAATAGAGGGCATACATGATATATGTTTAAGTAAAGAGATTGGATGCAAAGCTGGTTTATAGTGTTTAGTGACTTGGGATAACAATATAACAGCTTTTATTATATGTCATGTGTTAAAAAGATACTTTTGAAATAGTAATTTACTTTATTGTGGGTCGTACAAATCCTTTAACAGATAGTAAAATCCAGACTGCTGGGCAAGAGATATAACTATCATATTTAAATAGATTACAGCTACCTACAAGACATGGAGATGGAAAGAAAAATTAACAGAAAGGCAATGGAACATGGCAGAAGAGATCTAGACTGTGCACTGATTGATGGTGAATCTTTTGTAAGAACTCTGATATAAAACATACACACATTCCAGCCTGTTATCTGACCTAACGTACAGAACAGTTTGCTTACAAACGTGCAGCTGCAGCTAGTTATTTCTGTGACAAATAATTTGTTTCAGGGCTGGCCCACAGACACTGTGCACTCATGTATTTCGTGTGGCTTTTGTGGTTTATGATGAGAAAAGTGAGGCCATCTGAGAAGGCACTGGAAAAGTCACTTGGGCTGCCAAAGCCGTGTAAAAACTGATGCAAAATGGAAAGTTGAAATGTTGGCACTGACACCTGTGGATGCTCAATCTGAGAAACAATGTCAGAAATGAGGGATCTGCGGTGGTTTCCTAGAGTGCAGAGACATGTTAACATGCACGTACCATGCAAGTTTACCTGGTGTAGCTGCCAAGTCTCAGAACACCAATACATCTCTACATGGCTTCTGTATCAATTCACGCATTGGATTGGTTTGCGTTTTTTTTGGTGGCTACTGTACTGGTGAATGCAGCAATGTCTGGGCAATACTGCCCAAAGTCAGCAGCCTTCGTCAGTCAGATATTCAGCTGCTCCAACTCTTTCCACCTTGCTTTCTCAAAATGCCGTTGCTGTACAAGCAAGGGTAGGACACAGCCCTGTGCCGCACATCCCTCCGTGCATCCACATTGTGATCCGTCAGCTGGCACATCAAGAGAAATAGCCTAGCTCAAACTTGTTTTCCTGAGTTTTTTTGTCTTCCACACACTTCTGAAGTGATGGCTGGAGCCCCCGGCTGGAAAAACCAGCAGAGTGCTTTAGGTAAAGTATTTACCAGGATGCTGAGGCTTTGTGAGAAACTCTCCACCTGGACCCCAGTCAATACTTCTTGATCGTCCCTGGTGTGTCCTACTGTGTTTCTCTGAGGAGCTCTCTTCAAGGTGTCTATTTCCAATCTCTTAACCTTTCACTGCAAATGTTTTTTTAATAGCAAAGCTGGAAAGAGAGGGGATCTTTTTAGTATAAAGGTCACAAATCAAAGTTTTATTTTAACAGGTTTGTCATTCCTTTGTTGAGATTTTATTTAGCAAAAGTCATTGCCAGTCTAGTTGTATAGAGGAAGGAAAGAACCAAGGTAACAAAATTACAGCACGTGTTGCCAAATGACTCTTTAATTAGGAAAGAAGTGGTTTTTTTCTGTTCCCATAACCTCTGGCTTTCAGGGCTGGGGAGCAGCCAAGGGAAAGTGGCATATAGAGAAGAAGAATGTGGCAGTCATGAGAGGTAAGATTAAGTGTCCAGTCAAAACAAGCCCAAATTATAAGGTTAGGATATGCCATTCTTTCCTCCCGCCCTGTTTGCCATCCCCCTCCCCTCGCCTTCCCACACGGGGAAGCAGCACACTCCAGCGAGGAAGAGCCATAAGCTATTCGTAAACAGCACGGGCCTGATTTCAGCATATTAAAAAGTGTTCAGTCAGATAATTACTCTTAATTATTAATTCTTTTTTCACAATCAGCTTAGGTGGCAATGGTGCAGAAAAAGCAAATCATTGGGTATTTGCAATCTGCCACACTCTCGCAGCCCGCTCAGCACTAGTGGTTGGCACCCAGTGATTCAGTTGTTCTGACTGATAGAAAAAGGCAAAACAGCTGTTTTTTAAAAATTG
The DNA here is from genome assembly GCA_013400615.1 of Syrrhaptes paradoxus. Lineage (NCBI taxonomy): Eukaryota > Metazoa > Chordata > Aves > Pterocliformes > Pteroclidae > Syrrhaptes > Syrrhaptes paradoxus. Next base: position 9,223 of record VZTO01017785.1, read on the forward strand.
TTTACCTTCTTTGAACTTTTCTAGTCACTTCTTTTAATGTACAATCCAGCTTGATATGCCCTGGGGATGTAAAATGTTTACTAGCCCCTGTGGTCTGATACGCTATGTGAATTTTACTGCAGCTTTACCAATAAATTGCAATCTGCTTTTTAATTTTTATTTTAAGATATACCAGGCCAATGACTTAGTAAATTTCTGTAACTCTAAGAAATAAACTGCAGATTAGTTTTAAACAAATATTTCTTTAATACCTGACGTGCAGTAACTCATCAGTAGGTGAGTATGTGTTAGGATTCTCATTAGAGGGATTTAAATGCTTGGAAACAGGGCTGCTTCTTAGAGGCAGGTGGGACTCTATCTTTTGCCTAAGGTCATACACACCTTGATTTTTCATCATCTTGGGACTTTAACCTCCTGCTTTATCTTTGAGTTTTGGACCTACCTCATCACTCCTGGGTACTGCTCTTTGCTTGGCTTCCCACTGACACTGAAACCAGGTTCCCTGCTGCGCTGGCTGTTTCTAGGTGTTATACCACGGTAATCACTGCGGTTCCTGAAATGCGCTGCAGGGACTGTGATTAGCACCTGTCTTGGGCTGTTTTCCTGAGTGAGGGTTTTGGGGAGGGGCAGGATTTGGCCACCCCAGGGTGTCTCCCACCTGCATCACCAGCATGGGCAAGCCAGCGGGGCAGCAGCCAGCAGCTGAGTCAGCCTTAGTGATGTTTGATGAACATTTTTCCAATGAAATTGCAGCACAGAAGCATTTTTGTTGGAGTGTTTTATTTTGTATGAGATGCTCAGAGATACCTAGGTACATTTTGCTGGTTTTATTTTTTTCCAGAAACACCAATGGAAAATTTTGGGTTTCGTTTTTTTTTTTTAGCCTTTTCTCCAGTGCCTTTACCAGGCTTTATCTTAGTTTTGACTACAGCATCCTAAACATACCTAATGACTTTTCTTCATACTAATGCTTCACTAGTAGACAGTGATGTTTTTTAAACAGTAGCAGTATTGTTCTTCACCATTTTGCTAAAGCCTGAGGTTGCATTAAGTTTGGAATACACAATGAAAATCCTGACTCGTGGGATTCCATTTGCTTGTGAAATTTGTTATTTGGTTTAGACCCTGATTCCACAAAGACAACTATATATATTTAAAAATAAGTCTTCAAGTCTTGATCCTGCATTGATTCCTTACAGTGGTAGGCATGTGCATGTTTGCAGATTTGAGGTGTTCAGGTGCTTTTCCTCACTAGTAAATACTTTATTTTTTAATTTTTTTTGTGCAGCTGCAAAAGCCAAGGACAGACACAAACCAGGAGCAAGGGCTGGTGCTACAAGGAAAACCATCTCCCAAAGACAGCAGGTTGGGTATATTCTTTGAGGAAGAGAGGAATTAATCAACAAGCTAGGATTGATGAGGTGAGTTGATGACATTGGGCCTGGTTATTGGGTAGTTTATAGCAAACCATATAAATAAGATCTTTGTGGCAGGAATCAGTCCTTATTCTGTTTGCGAAGTGGAGCCTGCTCTCACTTCCCCTCCAGATTATTTCTGTAACTCGCAGTATAATATAGAAATTATTGTGTTATAAATAATTTTGAAGTTATGGAATTATACCTATGTATTACTGTATAATAAATGCAGAGAACTGTTGCAGAGAAAGCATAAAATGAGGAAATTAATTTCCCCCATTCTTTGCTCTTCTCGGGTGTGTATTCTTTTTATTTAGAGTCATTGAAGAGAGGACGGCTTTATGTTGATGGTGGTGGTTTAGCCGTAATGGCAGCAGGACATGATCCTTGCAGAAGGCTGCTTCTTATTTTTCTTGGTGGTTTAAATGATATTTCACATGTTTTTCATTTTTCATTTGTCCTCTCTTTTCTCAGAAAAAAAAAATTCCTATTTTACAGCAGCCATCTGACAAAATGAAGTAATATGATGCATGAAAGACGTAGGTTGTCCCTTCAGTTTCAAAAAATCAAGGAAAAAGCAGAGTTCTTTCATTTCTTCCCTCTCTTCCTTGTCTGCTTAGCTGAGATGAGATCAAACAATCCTGGATTTTGAGTGATAGAACAAGCCACATGCCCATCTCACAACATCCCAGCTGTAGAGACTGAATCAACGGTTTCAGGGGCTATTTAATTATGTTAGCACTCAGCACATTTAAAAATGCTCCAGATGTGCTCTTGCAATGAGGTTGCTTGCAGAATCAGCTTTAAATTATAGTTCTTTCTGGAAGCCAAACGTTTCCAGCAGTATAACTCCCCTTAATGAAAATTATTTTCATAAGCCAGGGAGAAAATTGTGGATTTTAAATATCAGTTGAATTACAGTATTTTTAAAGTTTTCATCCGATAGGATACTCACACTGAGAACACATGTAGATCTGCCGTTACTGTTAATATATTACCACAAAAGTATGAGAAATAAAGCACATCACAGTGTCCTGGAAGTTTTTATTTGAATAATATTTAGTTAACAACTGAATTGTACTTGCCAAGGATTAAACACCTCATAAAGGTGAGGTGCATATACTGCTTTTTGTTAATCTAATCTAAGATCTGAGCACTAAATTCAGGAAAATGGACTTTTTGGGGTAGGCTGAACTTTAGCCTTTTAATTTTCTGGCCTTTTTAATGCCTTGCACCGACTTTGTTATGTTTTGACCCAGACCCTGTCATGCTCATCCTCTGGTTTTGTTGAAAGAAAATTGCTGCTGTGTGTCTGAGTGCAGTTGAGGGTGTTCCCTGCTCCGACGTTTGTGTCTGCTGGTGGAGGAGCTGAGCTCTTTGCTTGCTGCAGCACGTTCAGGCAAGCTGGCAGGCAAAGACTGCTTTGGGGCTGGAAATTAGAGGTCATCATGGTCATCTCTGACACTGCCTCTTGTACTCGAAAGGAGTATCTTGAGCTTTAAGCCCTGGCAAAGATCAGACTGCCCATTGCTTGGCATATTGATACACGCAATGCCAAGTGTATACAAGGGGAATGAATAATAAGTTGTTTCTAAATAAAATTGTTATTGTTAAACACAAAGAATAAAGGCAATCATATATCTCTATTGGGCACTGCATGATGCCCAGATTTAATATTTAGGATCTTTCCTAATCTTTGTGCTACTGGAGAGCCTGTGAATGGTCTGACCAACTTTTTTCTGTTCCAAGCATCTTGTTGGAGGATTTGGTCTTAGCTACGGCCAATGCCCATCTCCTCGAGTCTCCTGGCAGGTGGGAAGGGACTTTACTTGTGAAAGTACCACAGAAAAGTGCCTCTCTGCTTCCCTGGGCAGTCTAGAATTGTTTCTGGTTTTACCTCTTGTATGTGGAGCCTACAGCAGCTCCGGGTGTCCAGTACAGCCCGTGTACCCACCCCAACGTGTCCCGTGGTGGTTAAACAGCTCCCACGAGCTCCCTGTTTGCTGCCATCAGGAGACAGCAGGCTTGCTTGGGTGTTGGTGGGGAAGATGGGCTGCTGGGAAGTGATGTACAATGTCATTTGGGAATGAAAAATTGAAACATTTGGAAAATAAAGTATTTGAAATGAAATATTTCTGTGTTTTTCCAATTCTTTAGTTCGGCATATCCAACTTCCTGTTCTAGCCGAGTCTTTCAAGAGCTCCATCCTCTCCCAAACTGCATTATTTTCTGTGAAGTAGTATTCTGTGATTCGGTAAGGTTTTATCTTCCTCCTGGCCACCTTGTTCCCCTCCACGCGAGGCAGAGCTGCTGCCAGCAGAAGCAGCGAGGCTGGAGTCCAGCAGTGCCAGGGGTTACCGAACAGCCAAACCCCTTCACGCTTTTTTTCCCTTGTGTGCCTCTCGGTCCCTGCTGGATTGCTCCCCTTCTGACCTAAATCTTCCTGAAAATTTATTCTCCTGCAAAGATGCTGAAATCATTTAACTTTTCTATGAAAATGTGGGATTTATGCAAAGAACATATCTATAGTTGGGTACCATAACATGGCTATTTCATTCTGTGGTAGTCTTCATTGATTAAACAAACTTTCTAACCTTATTAGTATCAGGGATGGAGGGGTTTAGGTTAAACATGTTTTTCTCTCTCTTTCCTTCCCTTTTGTGCTGCTGCACAACTACTCTCAGCCTCCTCTTTTTTTTTCCCCTGTCTCTCAAAATAATATTTGACAAAAATTCTCCTGCAAAGGGTCCTAGTTATACTTTAGGTGTGTTTATCACTGTTGCTTTTCTCCAATCTTTTGTCAGCTCTTACCCTGCTTTCCTAGAGCCTCCAGAGAGGACGAGACCCCCTTACACGGGAGCACATCGTGGCACTGTGCTGCACTTGGGGAGCTTGCGGTGGTGGGTTACTATAGCAGACATAAACATATCACATCATTATTATTATTATTTTGTCAGATTAAAAAGAGGAAGGGTGGCTTCCTTGCTGAAGTTGGGTTGAGTGCCTTTGGGGTTTGCAAAACCAATAAATAAAATGTTTTCATCAGTCAGCCTTTTCAACGAGCCCAGGAGTCTGTCGCATGGAGTGATGCTGATGCATTGGCAGGTTTTCCTGGAGCAAGAGCGGGTAGCAAGGGGCTGCGGTAACGCTAACGTCAGTGTGGTAGAGCAATGCAATATTAACAGTGTTCAAAATACAAGTACTGGGGCAGTGACATCTTTAAGGGGTGTCTTGCAAAGGTCCCCACTCAAAAAAGCGGAAGGATGGGAGACTTCCAGAGAAATAAATGGGAGCTGAAGACCCCATTGCTGTTACTTTTCTGCAGGAGATAGGCATTTAATTCTGTTTTCATGTGAGTAGATCTTCCACTAGTAAGCCTTTGGATCAATTATCTTCAAAATATGGGAAACCTAAAGTCATGTGCAAACACTGAATGCTGAGTCCTTACCTAGTGGGCTTTTCAGGTAATACAGGTGTGGTAGTTAAGCAGCATAACCCAGTCCGTGTATCACCATCTCTAGGAATATCTGTAAGCTCACTAAGGACTTGTAAGCTATAGATGGGACAAGAAAAAAGTATGCTTATGACATGTTGCAGTGACAATTACTGTAGATTAAGCTACATTTAAATTTCTTAAAAAATGTGAATTCAAAAATTCCTTTGTTCTACCTTAGAAAAGAGAGGTTGACATCTTTTCCCCAGATACATATTCACTATCTATAGGCTAAAATTGTCTCAAAGCTTTTTTGTTCTGGCAGGTATATTTGTGGTCTCAAGTTTTGAAGATAAGTGTTGATCTTTGGTGGAATACGAATTTAGGTCGAGGTCTCTGAGCCCACAGGCTCAGGTAGGAGTAAGATCATATGAAATAGGAACAGTTGAGAATTTTCTCTTTGTGGCTGAAAATTTGAGCCTGTCATTCCTCTGAAGACTTGTAATTTTTGTGCGTGATTAAAGATACTCATCCAGCCTTTTTGAAGTCGCTTAAACTAATAAACTCTGCTTCTTACTTAAAGCACAAAACTGACAACATCAATTTGGAAGAACAGAGGAAGGAGTAAGTTTGAGTTTTGTGAGGAAAATATTCTCTGGTGAAGAAATCTTGTATGCCAAGTTTTAGCTTAAAGCAAATGCTGAGGCCATATATGACCCTGTGGAAAATGTTCCTTAAAATGCCAGTGTTTACAAACTGACTTTCAAAAGTAGTTAGGATTGGCCCTGGGAGTTTTACCATTACTGTCAGTGGGAATAGACTTAGGTCAGTGCAGGGAGCCCATATGGAGCCCAATCAACTTCAATGGCTTCTGCCCAGGAAGAATTGTGGTTTAGAAAGGCAATAAGCTGTGTGCAATTGGGACTGTTACAGTAATATGTTGCTTGTAGATACTTAGATCTTTTCAGCACAAACAACATTTCGAGTATTGCACATAGAGCACAAAAAAAAGCTCTAATTGAGTGTGCCGTATGTGTAATAAATGATCACTGGAAGGATAAAGATGTTCAAAATTATTCAAACCAACTTTGCTTGAGAGAGATGTCTGAATGAATTGATGTTATAAAAAAAGTGATATAAAATCTATTGCAAATAAATTGTAGACATTTATGCCATACTATTTTTGGATTCTTTAAGTACCATAAAAGCATCGTAAGTATAAATAGGCTTACAGTTTTCCTGGATTATTCTGTTTTAGCAGGGCCCAGCTATTCATGAAGTGTGCCAGGCACAAGCACGCACAGCACCAATGGCTTTTCTTCTGTATCTAGCAGTGGCTGTGGATTTTACATATTGTTTTCCTGTCTGAATAATTAAATCTGACCATCTAAACACAGGTTATTCTTGTGTGTTGTGGTAGCAGAAATCCACACTGATTTCAGAGACTCTCAGTGTGCTCACTGTATGACATGAAATGAAATATCCCTAGTAGGAATGTGTTAAGAAAAAGAAAACTTCTCTTAACACAATTTTGCAAGTATTCATCTCACGAAGGCAGCTAAATCATACACTGAAGGGACCTCCAAGTCCATGGCAAAAAAATAAGGAAATTAAACTTACTCTCCCACGTTTCAGTCTTTTATAACAAGGTCTTTATTTTTCCCCAAAGCAATGTTAAAACCAGAAGAGTGATAACACAGTGTTAAAGGCAGAAATTCCACATGCCATTTGGAATGCTAATTACTGCAAAGCTTATTTATATCCGTCTTTAACTTTAAGACTTGGTCCCTGACTCTGGAAAACTGTCTGGCACCTCCCATGGGTTGCTGCTCAGACACACTTGAGTCAGTCATTTGGAGAGTTAGCAGCTTTTCTGTCAGCGTGGCACATATTTAATAAGTCATAATTTTTCCAGATGAAGCAACTTTGCTTGGAAACTTATTAAAATCAGGCACCTTAAGCTGCTCCCTAGTTCTCTGTATCCCACCAGAGACTGATGATAGTGAAGGAAGCTTAATAACAGGAAAATTAGGATAAATCAATAAGATGAAGCAAAACTGATGCTGATTACTGCATCATTCCAGTCCTCTAGGCTGTGAGTAATAACACTGGGTTCCTGCAGCCAGAGTTCCTGGGAATGGGTGCATGTCCGTCCCAAGCACCCAAAACCAGTGCAACAGTGGGTCTTGTACCACAGGAGTGTCAGGACAAGAATGCTCCTTTCTAAGTGGTCAACAATACAAACAGATTGGTCTATAAATAGGTGTATATGCCTATGTGGGTATATACTCTGCGAACAGTGAGCCAACAGGTTTGATGTATTCAGCTGTCCTTGGGGGTCCGGTTCCTTTGGGTCTTTCCAGCATTCCAAGTGCCTTTTCAAACCCAGCTTCACCTGGGAGCGTGGTCCAGTGCACCTGAGCTGTGGCCAGCTGAGCTGGGTCTGGGCTATCACCAGCAGGCAGTGATTCTCTGGGCTTTGGCCAGCCCCTCCCTCCATGGGAAGCAACCCTACACAGCCATGCTCAAAATATTTTCCATTTATTATTGATAATTTTTGTTAATATTAATACTTTTTTGACTGCTGCTAACAGAGCTTTGGTACAGGTGGTTTCCAAAGCATGGTCTCATGTCTGTAATGGGCACCAGATTATTTTCTTCACTGCCCATCAGTGTCCTAAAAGCCAGAAGAGGCTATGTCTGTTTACAAAGCATCACACGCATCCATGGGAAAGTAGGAATAAGGAATACTGTTGGTCACACTGGTGCCCAACAAACAAGCTAAACTATAACTCAAAGGAGACTGCTGTGTAATATCTCCATGGAAGACACGGAGGAAAGTCCAATGTCAGTAAAGATAAGAAAGTAAACACAGTTTTCCAGCTTCAAAGACAGCATAACTAATGTTGCAGAGACATTAATTACATGGAAAAAAATTTAAAATGTTAAAATTGCACTTGACAGAATCCCCTTAAACTAATATAGTGTTAGAGTCTGCTAATGGTTTCTGGCTTCCATAAGTTTCCACAGTTTTATCTTTTTTTAAGTCTTAAACTCTCCAAATTAAATGCAATTGGAAAATCAGTTATCTTGTTTTGCTTTATGCTCTTGCTAACTCAGCATTGTTATATGATCTTGTTTTCCAGTCTCAAACTTTTCGCTCTTTGTCATTGCCACAAAGTTTTGTTACAGCAGAACTGAAAAAAAATCCCTGTATTAAAGTAGTTTTTAATTTCTCTTTTGTTCTGTTCATAGGGCCAAGCTCCCTTGCACTCCTAGTATTTATCAACTATAGCAAAATTATTCCTGGAGTGAGGTCTCAGATGTAACAGTGTGATGTCACTGGGCTACAACGCCTCTTGCCGTGGAATGCCGACCATTCGTAGTGGTGCTGCTGAAAGACGGCTTCAAGACTGGTGTTCTGGGCTGTCCCAGTCTCCTGTAGCTAAACAGGAGTCAGGGCTGAATGTTGGCAGTACAAGAGATCTGGCTGGGGAGCACCACTGCATATGGCATCCTGCTTTGGGCCATGATCGTGAGGCCATGAGAGGAGGAAACCTGTGCATCAAGCCCACGACCACAGCCTTGCTTTCCCCCAGCACCGTCCAGGGCACTGTAAGGTGAAGTCACATCCTATTGTATCTTTTTTTTTCCCAGCATATGATGAATATTTCTTTAATTTATATAATTGGTTTTAATGATGAAACTTGATGTCTCAAAGGTAGGGAGGTTGAAGTCTCTGGGATTGGGACCAAGGTGAAAATCAGGTTCTGCTGAAGCCCATCTCAGGCTGAGGATGTTGTGTCTGATATGTCTGCACAGTCCTTTGCCTCGTATTGATGATTCCTTTTGGGTTGTATGTTAACTATATGTATATATAACTATTAGTACTCATTAAGTAAAGGTAGGCAGTATCCCAGTAAAGGACCGCTATTCTAACTCTCAGTTAAACCTTTCTTGGCTCAGAATAATGATGCTTTAAACTGCTGGGGCTGGTTTGTACTTTCATGTGGGTCACAGTTTTGAATCCATGTCATGATATGAATTGAGAGAGATACTGATCCCAGAGTAGCACCTATGTGTGTGTGTGTGGATGGGAAAAATCTGTTTGTTTATGCTACCAGATATAATCAAAGTGCAAGATCGTTTAGCTACCATAAAATGGAATTCTGGATGCAAATATTAAAGAAACCTGCAAGGGTTTTCAGATGCTCTCTCAGTGTTTGTTCAGCAAGTGTCAAAGTTTGCCGTTGCAAAATTTTGCTCTCACTTTGCAGTCTGAGAATAAACAGTTTTGCCTAGTTCTGGTAGTAGTCCTTAGCCTGAAAAGGTTATGTTCAAACAGATCCAGCAAAAAAAAAAGCCACATTTAATTGGGATTCTGTTCTCCTGGGAAATCTCCCTCAGCACAGGATGGGAAATCTGTCCACCTTTGCAGAGTAATATTTTTGCTCCAGCATCAGGCAGTGCATATCTCATGGAGCCAGGCAATGGACCCATTGCTGACACCAAGAAGGGCAGCAGGGCTGAGCCACAGCTGCCGCCACGCTGGAGCGTGGGAGGGTCTCTCAGAGCCTGCTTGGGGGAGCCCTGGCTGGAGGATTTGTTCAAGAGATGCTGAAAAAAAAATTATATATGCTTGGTGTAATTAAGACAGTTTCCTCCCTTCAGCTCGTAGACTGAGGTGTAATGTTCATGTAACTGGTGCAGGGAAAAGCAGAGCTGCCGCAGTAGTGGTTTTCTTAGCTGACCTTTTGCTTTACTGGTGATTTTTGCTGATTCTTTTCCTTTTGGTAGAAAAAGTTCAGCAGCTTACCTCAACAGACTGTAAGTTTTCCTATTCCGTTTCAAAGTGTTTGCTAGGTGAAAGGCTCTACGTGCCACTCATAAGGCATTTTCCTAATGGAGAAGGTCCCACATAGTCATGTTGTGTTCTCACAATAAGCCATGCAAGAGCTGCTCCCTGACTTCCACCACCTCTCCCCAGTGCAGAGACACCAAGACAGCATTAAAATGCTGTTGTTGTTGTGGGCAGTAGATTCTGGAAACTGAAGCTCGTGAATGAAGGAGCAGCTATAATGAACTGATATACTTTTGATCCCGGGGCTACTGTGGTTCAGGAGAAGCTATAGCTCTTCCTAACAAGGAAAAAAGCAATTTCTTAGACTTGAACTTCACAATAATGAAATGTGCGATTCCGTGTCGGTATCACTTCTGTAGCTAAGGGCCATTTGCTGCTGATGGATCAAAATGTCCTCAGTCTCCAAAGAAATTCACAGAAAGGCCAAGAGTAGTTTTGTAGTTTTAGAGGCTGTGGAGCATCTCAGAGTTACTCAGAACTAGCTGAATACCTCAAGCCATAAACCCACTCTTCTCTTTTCAGAAAAAAACAAAGAATCTAACTCAGAAAATAAAATAGTAGATACAAAAAAAGATAGAGATGAATTAAATTCTATATTTGTGGGAGCTACATCATGAAATGTGTAGTCCTGTGTATAACTCAGAAAACATGATGTATATAGCATAAAAAAAATGATTTTGCAGAGCTTCTTGTGCAAAACATGGATTAAAAGAAGAGTATCACCATTTCCAAATATTCTTTTTACATCAGACTCCAGAGTATTTAAGTATGTTTTTTGTGTATTCACTCTAATATGGCTGGTAAGGAGGATATAAAAGAAAAATTAGAGATAAATCACTTTTCAATTAACTGCTACCTGCTGCTACCCACTGGTGGACATAAATTACTGGTAGATAATTTTATCCTTGTATTAGTTGAGAACCTTTGGACATCATGTGCTTGACCTAAATTTTAATGACATTATGAAGCTCTAGTTAAATATAAAGATAATGATTTTGGAGCGCAACTCTTTAACAAAATTCATTGGGCTGTATCTTTCTTGTATTCAACTCAGCATGTGAATGTTTTTTGTGTTCTTTTGCTTTAGCTGCAGAAACTCACTTTCTAAACTTTAGCATGGACTGACTGACATAAGCCATTGGAAACTACATTGGAGAATGGGACAAAGTGGAGAAAAGACTGTCAGGATCTGTTCAAAGGAAATTATGACTGAGCTTTTGATAAAGAATACAATGCTTATTCATGGATCTGTGACTGAATACAGTCCAGCTCCTAGCTCTAGATCACTTTCTGTCACAGCTTGTCAGTTCTGACTCAGGTGCCAGGTCCCTTGCTGACTCCAGAGAGGAATAATGGTTTACCTCAAATCAGAGGGTTCAGAACCGCTTCTTGGTTCCAGGGCAGGTCCTAGCCCCAAGTGACAGGCCCCAAGCTGTGACAAAGTGATTTAGAACCTGCTCTAGAACCATAAAGCAATCTAGAACGTAGTCTAGAACCACCTCCCTGCAAAAAAACCCCACTTCATAATTCATAATTCAGACCTGCACCAACTGCACCAACACCTCCTGAGCACTGCAAACAACTGACTGCAAAGGACTAACTGCCTGTCAGAGGCCCTGAGAAGGGAAGACCTTGTGATGTTTCAAACATCTTAGTTGTAAAAAAGCAACAGGCATTCATCCTCTTCCTTGCTGATAAGAAGAAGCGAAGAACGCGCTAAAGACTTTACTCCCATCAGTAACAAAGGACAAACTTTTGTTTAACAAGGTTGTTGCCCCCTGCTCAAAGGTGCCAACAAGGAAGATTCAGTTCATTGCGTTGTTGCTGCAAGTTAACCCATCTTCTTCTTTCAGTTATGCCGTGAATTTTATTAAGTGCTAAATGAATATCTTACTTTGAAAATCCAGCCTAATAATGGATATAAAAATCATGGTAAATGATAAGGTGCAATAAGACAAGTCATATCTAATGGGTTCAAACAAAGGCCGTTTTGAGTTGGAAATAGTGATGGCAGATGGCACCACGGGGTCAGCCTGTGAACAGGTCAGTGTATGCAGATTGCTTCTAAACATATGTTTTCGGATGAAGAGAACTACTTTCTGGAAGAGCAAAATATATTCCTCTCTTTGCATGCAAAACAGCATCTCCCTGGAGAGTCACTTGATGGAGGTGGCAGCATCCGGGAGCAGGAGGAATGGAGTTCAAGCACATTGGTGAATGTTTCCACACAGTGACAGATCAGGATTTGTCCAGCTGTGTCTAAATATCGTCCTTCTGAGCCATATGGAAATGCTCAAGGGGAAAAATATTATCTGGTCTTTGTCACAAATGTTCCTCAATATTGATTACCTCAATAACAATGTAGTACTGAGATATGAAGTGCTGTCTGAAGAAAAGAATACCTAGAAATGGGTTTCCATGGGTTACCTTTGATCTAGTATTTTTAGCTTTGATTTATTATTAAAGAGAACCTAGCTGATCTGCATAATTTAATTTAAAAAATCAATACTTCTTTTGAGTTACAGAAGTAAAAAAATACTTCTGAAGCTAGTGAACTTTAAGTTAAAACATCCACAGATTTCTTTAATATTTCTTTAAAACTGTTTTCAGGCTGAGAATCTATTCTGTGTCTGAGTTGGAGAAAAATTTTATGGCTGAGTCATAACCCCCTCTCCCTAAAAACAGGAAGCCCATAAAAGATGGGATTGCAATAGGCAATGAAGGAAATGATTGTAAGGCACAGATAAGAGGAATTCATCAGAACCAAGGTTGAGAGAAGGAAGAACCTTGGAAATATTTTGGAAGTGATGATAAACCCACCCATGAAGCCATAATTATCCAAATGGCTGATAACATATAGTGATTGGAGTGTCTGCTTGGATTTTCTTTTCCTCCATCTATGGATTTCTGAAGTCTGGTTCCAATTAAGATGCAAGTCTATGGAATTTGATGGTGAGTCAAAAATAAAAATGCTGTACAATTTTTTAGTAAGAAACCCTAGGTGTGTCTTTGCAAATTTCAAATTCAGATTCACTTTAGGTATTAGCAGGCACCCAAAAACTTTCTTGCTTGTTGCAAGCTGATCCAAATTTTTTGTAACTATAAGTTAGGCTTGGAACCTTAAGACAATTGCCTGTCCCAGAAAAAAGTGATGGTACTTCTGTTTCAGTCCTTAGTAATGTCCTGGCCATGGTATTTCAGCTTGTTTTTTTAATCTCAGCCAGAACCTGAAAGTGCAAAGGTGAACAAAAAATAGAAATAACCACTTTATCAGACATTTCTGAGCCTTAAAAATCTGTGTGGGGTCAGGATAAGCTTAAGGGCTGAGCAGTAGCACTTAGAAGTTCTTCTTTCCCATGCAAGTTGTCCCATCCAAATTTTATGATGGTGAAAGTTGTCCGATTAAATTGCCCATTTTCCTGTTTGCACTTTGATAAATCACTTTTATGCAGATAGTAAAAAACACAGAAATCTTGGCAGATTCCTAACAGGTCCATTATTCATGTACTACTTCTCTCTGTGCTGAAAACAGACTTAAACACTGGAATTTTTCCCTTGTTTCCAGTGGGATAAATGCTGGCCAGAAGCACAGGCAGGTGACTGAGGACAGGGCTGGCTCAGAACACAGTCCCTGGCAGGGTCGTGTCCTTGGGAAGCACCTTCCCAAATCTGTACAAATTTACATTTCCAACCCTGAAAAGAAAGGATTCCCGAGTGAGGGATCTTAGAGTAGGGAAAAATTAAAGTGATGTAGAGCTGGCCCAAACACTTCAGCTTGCAGCTCTTCTTTTTTTCTAAAGTTTTGAGAATTCTTAACTCACTTTTTTTTGCTGTGTAAGGTAAAACAGGCCCCAGGCAACTTTAACTTGCATGACCAGCATTCGCTGACCTTGGCAGAAACACGAAGGTCGCATTTAACTTTTCAACACAGGCAAACTATTGAACGAGGTCTGCTATGTATTAGGAATAACAAAGATTTTCTTTACCAGCTATTGTGCAGGTTTCTTCTTTCATCCATTCTTTCCTCCAGAGAACACACTGATTTCCTGTGAAACAGGTTCCCTTCGTAAGACTAAAAATAGCTGCTGGTTCCTGTCCACCCCTTGGTGGGAAGAGCAGCTGATAGTTTAGAGCTTAAATGTGAATTTTACTTAAAAAGCAATAGGTAATGGAAAACTCTATTTGTAATCCTTGTTGACATCTTGATATCAGAGAACGATGCTTATTGCATTGCTCCTGAGCTTCAACAGCATTGTTAGGATTTTCCCTTATTTTCATGTGAAAATATAATGTTTATGAACAGAAAAAACAAATATAATGCTAGATTTGACTGGTCAGTAAGGTAAAATAGGATTTTCTTTTTTCTTGTGTCAGCATGTTGCCTACAACCCTAACTGGAACTGAGGCTTACCTGGTGAAAGGGTGACGATGTCTGGACTTGTCCCTGTCTGCCTAGTCTGTGCAACTCACTGAGGACACAGTGCCGTTGCTTGAGTTTCTGACCCTTCTGGCAGGTGGGATTAAAATGGTGCAGGAACCCAACATGGGTCATGACTACAACAGTGTTGGGAGCAATGTCCTTGAGCAAAACCCTGCGCAGAGCCAGGTGTGTCTGCAGATGCAAGACGGGGAGTAGCTGGATGAAGGGGAAACCATATGCCCTATGGAAATGTTGTTTTGGGGAAAGATCACACTATTTTGTTGAGTGGTGGAGAAAAGAAACTTCAATTTCCTGCAACAAACTGCTGCATTTATGTGCTGCTAAATGCTTGTGCTGTTATACCCTCCCTCTGCATGGCCAATCTCCAGGCATGGGAACTGCTGTGCGACATTTTCCCTTTTGGGCTGTTCTTGTAGGTGATATGAAATGGCTGGAGGTTCATTAGTCCTAAGAATATAACAACTATACGGGAATACTTGTAAATTTTTTTTCTTTTCCAAGTAGACAGATAATTATCTGCGGGTTTTTTTCCCTTTATTTACAATGAAAGGGGTATGGTTATGAACTGAGTTTATTACCATTAATAAACTTGTGGAAGGCTAGAAGGAGGAGTTATTACCTTTTTAATCAGCATTTTCTTTATGCAAAACAAACACTTGACTGGTAACTAGATGCTGAGCCACAGCTCTGTGCTAAAGTAGCTGAAGTCTTTTTTTTTTTTTTTTAACCTCCTTTTAACTTCCATGAGAGTTTGTGCCTAAAATTGCTGAGCATAAACTGCAATGTGTGCGTTCGGTGGCACCCACTTCCCAAGCAGTGAAAAACAAAAAAACAGGTCTGTGACAGCATATTAAAAGGCAACTTTATAGAGAATGCTCTTTATTACTTAATGAAAATATTCGGGGGTTTTACATTTTGCGAGGCTGACTTGCCAAAGGCTTCCTGGAGCTGCACACGCTGCTGCTTTGTCTTGCTTTTACGCCTTATTGGATTCCATTAAAAGACAAAAAAAATCTCACGGTTGTTAGGCACCTTGCTGACAATGCCTGTCAGTCTGTCACTCCGAGTCAGAGGCAGAGACTGTGGGAGCTTAATTTTGGCAGAATTAGGAGGAAAATAGAAAAAAAAACATACCTGGGGCACCTGTTGTCAGCAAAGGAGTGATTGCTACTGAAAGTGAACTCAATGTGCTGCACAAAGAAAGTGCATAACAAAGGCTGTTGTACTAATCAATGTTGTTCAGTATGTTCATGGTTTTTTTAAACATTTTCCTGATTTTTTTCATTGGGAGGGGGCATCTGCATCAGAAGTATTAAATTGTGCATGCTCTGGAAATGTGCACACAGACAGATAAACAAGCGCACTGGAAATGTACGTTGTTCAGCAATTAATTGCCATTAACCTAACTGGTGTTTGTGACCTTGCAAAGTGATTTACAAGCACTACTTTAATCCCTAGAGATTTCATTTGCTTTAGAAGGACTATTAAAAGGATTAAGGATTTATTGTAAGTTTTGGGTTTTTTTTCCAAGTTGGAAAGGTTTATTATTGTACTGGTTATTTACATGGAGAGAAAGCATCTTTTCTACAGGGGTAAAAGATGAAAGGGTTTGAAAGCAAACACTGTGGACACTTTTCTTGAAAACTGTTCCGTCGCTGTAAGTTTCTGGTTTTCTTTGGTCTTTTTAACAGCCATTATTCCAACAATTCTTAGTGACTTGCAAGTTCCATGAACCCTGTGCAAAACAATTTGCAGTTTTGTCTTAATTTCTATTTTCAGTCTTTCTTTGTTTTCAGTCTAGTTTCGTTTGGGTCATAGGGAAGGAAAATGGAAGAGATCTCTAGTAAATCTGCATTACCTTAGCTCCACTGAATGAAAGGCTGGTGCCCAGACCTGCAGCTCCTGGAAGCCACTGAGGAAAGGCACCTCAATAGGGTTTTTTTTAAGGAAATTTGATTTTTCCAGGTGGTTCTGACCTTACTGATGGGAAAACGAGGCAATATCTGATAGTTTATAAAGCCTATCAGCTAGAAATTTCATCTGAGCAGGGCACATCCTCTGTGTGATATTTTCGTATATGCGGATTTCAAGTTCAACCTAATTCTTTTATTTCTGCTAATTATTTATTAAAAACCTATTACTACAAGTCCTGATGTAAGTTTTTTTAAACCCATAGCATACCTATGATGCATTGTGTTTTCAACTAAGAGTGAAGAGATCGGTAAAGTATAAAGTTGGATGTTATTTTACACTCTGAAATGCTCTTAACTTGACCCACCTTCATCAAAGTTGAAGGTATATTGGGGGATGATTTTGCATCGTGTTCCTGCATGAGCTGAATACCCAGAAATCAGTTTGCATCCTGCCTCTTAGATGTTGCATGTGGTCCAGGACTTGCTTGGCCTGACTGAGCCATCAAGACATAATCTAGCAGAGATTAAAAAAAGCAATCCAGGCCAAGTACGGTAGCTCTGGAACAAGAATAAAAATCATTTCTGTAGACAGTATAACTTCTGCAACCAACACTGAAAACTTTATTATTTAATCTCATCCATTCCCATGTCAGTGCACAAACCATTGTACACTGTTCCACTCGTTGCATCCAGACAATGGGATCTCTTGTTTTTCCAGGCTGTTTCATATTATGGTTGTTTCTCTCCTGTTCAGTCTAAATTTTCTTTATTTAATTTATTTTTCATCTTCCCATTCTGTGCCACTACTGGGCCCAGTGCTGTGGTGAAACTCTTACCCCTCTGTTGGGTGTTTGTGTTTATCTGTGTGGCTCTTATCCTACTTCTGAGCCCTGTGTGAGCTCCAGGAAGGTCAGACAAGCTTTGTTTAGCAGCTTGGCTGATAAATATGAGCTGAGTTCCTGAGATATGGAAAAAACCAGTAAAAGTTCTCTTTAAAAAGCAAACGCTGATCTGATTGCCATCACCCATTCCTCAGCTTGCTCATCTTCATGAGGCATTGAGCTCTCTCCCAGGATGAGACGTTGGTTTTACAGGGATATTGTCACTGACTTGAGATGAAGTTGGATGCAACTCTATGTGCTCTTTCTTTAGAAGAAAGGTGCCTTTGTGTCTGAGAGCAGACACTGAGACTACATGGCTCTTTCAGTGGAGTTTCACCTGTTCATCTTATATTATGGGGAGCAGAACACCTGATCTGCAGAGGGAATAAAGGCTTGCTGGAGTCACAAAAGATGAGACGTCTCTGAGATCTTGGGAAACCTATGGAGGCATGCACCTGAAGCAAACCTATCGTATCGATGTTTGCTGTTCCATTTAATTCAGGTCTTGGCCGAAACCCTGTGTCATATGCTGAGATGTAGCACTGTGCTTGGTAAAAGCACTGTACTGTCTGTGACTGAAGGCTGGCATGCATAAAAAGACAAAGCTGTAGAAGCAAAAATACAAGCGACTGCACAAGGGGTGAGAGACTCCAGGTGACTCAGACTAAAAGACAAATTTTTTACCCTTTGAGAAATGGTCCTACCCCAAAATATATACCTGCTAATGGGTTTTGGGAAACTTTATGACTTTACAAGACTGTACATAGGGAATATTTTTTCCATAGTTTTTGTTTGCATAATTTTCTTTTATTTTTCCATAAATCTGAAACTTAAAAAAATTTATTACTACTTTATTTACTACTCAATATAAAGGGAGAAGAATGGACAGCAGAAAATGCGTATGTGTGTTAGTGTTGTGAGAACAAAGGCACTTCTAGGAAATAAAATATTGTTCCGGGATAGCCACAGGCTAGTCTTTTGGCAAAATCAACAACCAGGAATATAATTTGTGGTTGACTAAAGTATTTGCTTTAATCTCCACTGAAAAAAACATCTGATTTAGTTGCATAACTCTTTCCTTTAAAAATATCTCAAAATTGTTAAATATTGAAACTTTTCTAGGTTACCATTATGACCATCTCAAGATGGAACACTTAGGCTTATCAGAGTTTTTAATTTATTTCAACTGTGCCTTCCCAGGAAATCTGACTTTAATTCTGAGCATTTCATTGTTATAAACCTGTAATTTTTCTGCAAACCTACAATTTCCAACTCCCTCTGCCTTCCCTCTGATTCCTGCCCGCAAAATAAAAATTTTACCCAACTCTAATTACACTGAGAGGCATCCTCTTGTGGGGTGGGTAGAGCAATGAGGATGATGATGGCCAGCACAGCCATACCTGCACCCGACAGGAGGGGTTGGGATGGAGCTGGGTTTTACAGGGGTTGTGCAAGGTAAGCACCAATAATTTATTGCATAAAGAGTTGAGGTGTATAGAATGTGCAGCTGTATTTATTATTAAATGGCTTTGTTGGCATTTCAATATGCAAATAATTCAGTTAATTCAGCGTTAAAAGACCCAAAACTCTTTACAAACATTTCCATGTCATGCAGGAACTGGTGTTTTGATGAATATGGGAGGGGAAAATCTCCCCTGAAATGCAGCGTGTGAACACGAGATGGCACTTGGATCCCATGGAGCGAGCAGCATGCCAGCCTGGGGACATTTCCTACACAGCAGGAGCACCTTAGATTTTTGTTGAAAAGCAGGAGAAACCATATGAAGATACGGGGCCAAAAGACATGCTTTTGGTGTAGTGTGTGGATTGTATTGGCTTTTTAAGGCATGTTTACTCTCCTTGAGATTGGGGTGCTGCTTGGCTGAGTGTTAACCCTGCTCTGTTTCCCCCAGGGAGGATGTGCATGGTGGTTGTTGATTCATAGTTGCTGTCATCAGTGTCGCTTCTTTTGTCCCTGGTAAGATATTCTGGATGTAATTAACAACATTTCTGTCCTTTGGGATTTTATCTGCAACCCTCAGTCAGGCTGCCCCATGCACTTTTGGTGCAGGCTTTCCTTTTCCTGAAGGAGTCTGTCCCTTCTTTGTGTATGTGTGAAACAATGTTTTGAAACATTTGAAGCCCTCTGGTGGGATCTGGTTAGGATCATGCTGGGGTTGGTGAGGTGGTGGGTGTCCAGCATCACCCTGCTAGGATGTCTCTCTTGCAGATTTTTTGGGGAAACATCTCTGCTTTTGCAGTTTGTGGTCTTCTTCACCAGCTCTTCATTCCTTTGGAGTTTTGTTGCCAAGCACTCCCATCTTTTTGATATGGTCACTTTACCCATACAAAAATGATCCCCCCTCCACAAAGCCACCAGCATTGCAGAAGAAATATTGAACTAATGCTATAATACTAAATAATTCTATTATTTCTGCAGACTAATGTAGTTTGCTTTGCCATTAATATACATTTGTAATCTGAATTTCAACTTGTTAGCTTGTCCAAATTATATTGTTGTTTATATCACAACTCTAATCCCTCCCTGGGATGGGGAAGGTCAGAGAAATCAGCTCCACATGTTTATTCCCATTAGCGCTGCTGCGAAGGACCAGGTCTCCCATTTCCCTCTTGTCTGAGTTGAAGGACTTAATATAAAACTACAGAACTTGTGTGAGCTGGAAAGAAAAAATGCTTGGAAGAGAAAATGCAGCTACAGAATATTTTTTAAAAGGTAAGTTCAAAATCTCTCTACTTGAGAAAAACATGGCAAAAGCTCCGTCTTGTGCTGTGGGAAGGATGCTTAATAAGTTAACATGAAAAAGCTCATAATTTCCTGCAAAATCTAGGACAAAAATGCCAAACATTCACCTCCGCCTATTTAAAATAGATTGTGCTTTGAATACCAAAGTAATAAATTAAATCCCAAACAAAAGTTTTACTCCAAAAAAGGAATGCTAGCGATTTCACATTAGCATTGAGTTTTGACATGCTCATCCATTACAATAAAAACACATACAATTATTGTAGATATAACTCTAAAATTGGAAATGTCAGCGTCAAAAAATTGCTGTGAAACTGTTACTCCCTCAGTGATCTGATTGTGCTGTAAGTTTGATTGTGCTGTAACTTTCCAACAAGTATGAAAACATTTACGCGTTTTTACTAGTACTTGTAAATTATGCAGGGTTTTTGCTGTTGAGTTATGAGAGAAAGGGAAGCTTAAACATATGGTGGGGATCTTCAAAGTTCTCAACATAGGAGAAAAGTAATTATTATCCTTCACTTAATTAACGTCATGTTTAATAGCGTATTATTTTCCTGCAAAGATTTCGCATGTTCTCAGGGAAGGAGATGGAGATCACTGATGGCTGGATACACTTTTCTGGTCTCTTAGGAATGAAACCACAGCCCAGGGTATAATGATTACTAATAATGAGGTATCTTCTCAGCACACCACTGCTGAATGCTGTAGAAAAGAAAAGCACAAGGAGAAGACCTGAAGCTGGAACAAACCACCCTGGCCTGAGGAGTGACTGCTGGGTCAAATCAAATCCCTGACGATGGGTCGGGCTTTATTCACTCCTTTATCCTTAGGCATCCTTAGGGCTATCTGGTGCTGCAGGCAGGCATGGGCCACTGATCTTCTTTATATGCCTCTGAATAAAGCCACCAAGCTGATTTGCAGCTCCGCCATCAAGCAGCCACGTCAACCAGCGCAGTCCTGGTTGTGCCTCTGGATGGAGATGGAAATTTGGGGGATGCTGATGCGGTGGCAGGATGATTTCCAATGATGCAGGGAGCACCAGCCCTCTGATGTGGAAATAACCCTGGCAGCATCCAAAGCTATCAACTGTGATCTGCTCCCCCTCCCTTGCACTCCTCAAGGCATGAGCCTTTGCCCTTCAGGAGCCCTGAAGTTACTTCATTTTTAGTAGTATTTTTTAAATAATTTTTCCATGTGTTTTGCCTTTAGTTCCAAGCTTAGAGACATCATGAAAACCTTAAAATGTTTTAAAACTGATGCAAATGAGCTTTATTATGCATGAAAACACTACAGTGGCTTCTGGAGGAAGTAGGGGTTCACCTACCCTCCAAGTGAGCATTTCACAAACCTGCACCTTTATTTGCTGCAAAGGAGATCAGATCCTCACTAGAAACATAAACTACCATGGAAAGAATAAAATCAAAGTCTAAGGAAAGACTGCAAAGGAAAGGTGAAAATATTTTATTCACTGTCACAGATTTCTCGATTTTAATACAGAAACCGAAAACATTTAAGCAAAAGCAACTTTCTCATTTTTAATACAGAGCTGAAAATATTTAAGCAAAAATGACTCTGAATAGCTAATGGCTCCGGGATTCTGACGGGCACAGTGGAGGAAGGGGAGGTGGAAGGAAGGAAGCTGAGAATTTTGGACAGCCTTGGTGAGGATTCAGGCTCCTGCTCCAAAGGTTACTGCAACTCTGAGTCCAAAGGGTTCTGGTTGTGGCTTTTGGTAGATATCAGTCTCTCAATCAAGCAGAATGACGAGGCAATCAAATGAAAAGAAAAAAAAGTCACTAAATATTTATCATGCACGAAGCCACCTTCAACCTGTCAAGGGAAATAATTGCAGAATGATGCAGTAACACCAGACTTGCTGAGATCTGTGTCAGCTCCTACTGGGGAGTAAATAACACACCGAATTTAATGGTCGAAGTTACTTGAATTCAAATGTTATTTTAACGAAATAACTTAGCTGTCAGAAGTGCCAAAACACGCCATTATTGTACAATCACACTCACGGGAGGGCTGAGCGTACTTCACCCACACAACGAATCTGTTTCCACATCCCAACCTGCCTGGGGCAATTCTCTATCAGAGAGAAGTCAGCTCTGATCTTCCTGGTGGTGAAGCAGGATTACCTCTGAATGGCTTGAAAATAGATGCTTCAAAGGGAAACAAGAAAGTTTTCAGAAGCATCCAGTTCTTTCTCCAAATGTATAGACTACTTTTAATCTCACTTTTGGGCTGTTGTGGATATTCAGTTCCCAAGTCTGAAAACTCCTGAGGGATGGACACATTTGAAAACATGAGTCTGCTTACAGGTAGGCAAAGGTAGTTTGTTTTCAAGCAAAGGGATTAAGGGATGTCACACAAAATTTTCAGTGTAAGATCTTACTATCAGTAATGACAAGTTAATATTGTTTTTCTCACTGTTTGAAAAAGAAATAAAAAAGTAACATTCCAGAAATGAAGACATGAAAATGTTAACAGCTTGGACTCTGCAACAGGTTAGATTTTATACTTTCTTATGTGAATCTGTTTGTATTAATTACAGTCTTCCAGGACAAGATCCTCAGACAGCATCAGTAAGCACAGTTCCATGGACACTGGTGAGGTAACATAGCTTTTGCTCAGCGTACTTCCTGACAGAATCAAAATTTTATAGTTCACAGCTACATTGACACAGTCTGTTCCCCCATATGTCTGCAGAGAATGTGGGGCAAAGCCAGCTAATGTCTGTGCTGACCAGTACAGGTAAATCCAGTCCTCTGTCTCCTTTGGGGAATATTTGCCAAAGAAAATGTCATTGTAAACCTGTTTTATCCTAAAATACTGCATCAGCCTGTCTATTCACCATTCTAGTCATCAACCTACCTATTTCTCATGCCAGAATCACTGCAAAGCCAAATAATGGGAATTACCCATTAATTTACTCTGCTTGTCACGTGAACAGCACCAGCAGAAGTCTGTATCTGCTGCATCAAACTCTGGCTAAAGCATAGAGAATCTGGTTTTCTTCTTTGAAAGCAAAAGTTAATGCTGGACAAGTGCAAGAAGGAGGAAACGACAGAGAGTGAAGAAAATCCCCTCTTCACTGCCGCTTTCTGGAAGGAGCCAGCTGGAAGGTTTATGAGCAGTGAACTGGTGTTTCTCTGGGGTAGAGCCCATCCATTGGCTCATTAGAGCTGGCACCGGGCATTGCGTGGAGGAGAGATGGCCCTGTGCCGCGGGGCAGCAGGAGAATGGGTATTCAGGTGCTGGAGCAGAAGGCATGGGGGGTGTTCTCAATGGTGGAGGTGGTTGGAGGTACCATGTTTGGAAATTTGGAAAAAAATTATTTGGTGCAAAATTCACTGCAGATTTGCATATCCTGTATGAATGGTAGAAGTCTGGGGGGGGATAAAAGGTGATGCTACAAAAAGATGTGGGTGCAAATAACTTGGAAAGATTTTT
The DNA here is from genome assembly GCA_013400615.1 of Syrrhaptes paradoxus. Lineage (NCBI taxonomy): Eukaryota > Metazoa > Chordata > Aves > Pterocliformes > Pteroclidae > Syrrhaptes > Syrrhaptes paradoxus. The sequence goes on from VZTO01017785.1 coordinate 32,390, forward strand.
GTGATTGTAAAACAATTCACTTTGACTAAGGAATGTTATTCAATAAAAGTGAAGTGCTTACGCACAATGAACAAAGCCTTCCTGAGCTGGCACAAGGTGCCTGGGTTTCAGGGAATGGCATTAGCATCCATTGCATGGAGCAGATGAGAGGGTGCCATGGGGTGCAAGACAGCATAAGACACAGAGATGGCTGCAGCATCCTTCACCTCTGTGGCAGGACCGCAGGGGAGAGAGGCAAGAAGTGGGAGAGAGGGAAACACACAGTTGCAGCTGGATTGAATTGTTATTGAACAACTGAATCTTGACCTGTGATGAAGCCATCGTTGGAGGTCATAGCAACGTGTGTGATTCAGATGCAGGTAAAGGCGGGTGAGCGGTCAAACAGCTGCTGGGATGAAAATGGATGTCAGTGGGGGAGCTCCGGTGGAGTAAACCTGGGGAAGTTATTTTGTCCTACTCTATCCATGGAGATACTCACATAGACGTGGTCCTGGGCAGCCTGGTCTGGGCAACTCTACCTGAGCAGCTCTGCCTGAGCAGGGAATGGGCAAGGGGACATCCAGGGCTCCCCCTCAGCATCAGTCCTTCGGTGAGTCTGGGAAAAGACACTACCTCTAAGAATTCATGTTTTGGACTTGTCTGCCTCTACACGCCAAAATGTCACACTTTAAGTGCAGCCTTTGGTATCTTCCTTTTTTTTGGCTTCAAATTCTTCAGGTCACTCTTTGTGAATTATTAAAACGTGTGCTAAAATGTGCAAAGCTCTGGCTAATTATGATGTACTGATTAATTTCAGTAGACAAGTGTGGCAGTTCTGATGAATATTAATATTTTTTAAGCTGGGAGCTGCTGGCAAGAGGAACAAGTTTTCTGCATGGGCAGTGAGTGTGGCAGAGGACTACGGGGTTCATCAAAATCTCCCTGGCTTTGCCGGTGAAGATTTCAAGTCTTGTTTGAGGCATTGACTTTCTCCTTACAAAACATAAACTGAGCAACTACAAATGAACCGTGAGTGTTTTTTACTAATTAAAATCACCCTTAAATCACCGCTACTGCCTGAAGAAAGGAAGAATTATTCCTTGTCATGTTTCTATTTGACATCACCCACCATAAAGTATTAGGAATAACCTGCTACTTATTGAAAGTTAAGCAACGAGATTTACAATTAAATGACTTTTGGGAGGACAATATGATAATACGGAACTTTCTGCAGATGCAGCATCCTCACAAATTCGTACATGTGGGCTTCTCTGCTTGCTCAAAGCTGTCTTGAGCTTCAGTGAATGTGATTAGCAGGAGAAGAAAATGTTGTCCTCCCCTTTGGTCATGTTTTCTTCCTTGGCTGACCAGCTCTGTCAGAGCCCATAAAATGCTGTGAACATGCACATGTTGCTGCGACCATCAGTCAGAGCTGCTGCCCCATCCATGGCTGAGTGTAAGCAATATTGTGGCTTTAATCAAATGCAGCAATATTAACACAGAAAGTCTTTTTGCAAGCTGGCAGCTAAATTACGAGTGAAAATGAACTATTCTATCGAACTAAACTGAGGGGACTACAATAAATGTTTTTAACTTCAAGGTTTTTGAGACTTATGACGTGGAGGCAAAGCCTTAAGTCCTGTAATCATAGGAATGTGTCCAGGCACAATTTCCATAAAAGTAATCTCTAACAGGAGAATATTGTCAGGGCTTAAGTTAGTTTTGTATTTTGAATGGATATAAGTAAACTATTTTGTAACATTTAAGTGCTATCACGCATAGGAAGTACAGAAGCTATTGCCTCCCATCCCTGGAGGTGTTCGAGGACAGGCTGGATGAGGCTTTGAGCAACCTGGGCTAGTGGGAGGTGACTTTCCCATGGCATGTGGGGTAGAACTCGATGATCTTTAAGGTCCTTTCCAACCCAGACCTTTCCATGATTCTATGTCTTCCAAGTGCTGAGGTTTCTGGGTGAGGGTCTCAGGGTGTGCGACATGCCATTTGTGTTTGCAGGTGCCCAAGGATGTGCTCCTGGGATGCTCTCAGATGGCTCCTCCTCCCCTGGGGTGGTCTGGAGGTTAGAGGAGGATGGCTGATAGACTATGCCTCATCTGCAGGTTAATTATAAGAATCTTTGAGACATTCCTGCTGAAAGAAAAAAAAAGTTTGTTTTTGTGAGGTATCTATTTTTTTTTTGATTATTGAAAAGAAATAAGTGTGCATGGTTAGGTTACTTTAACCAGCACAGTGTCTGGTAGTTGGATAAAGAAAACATCTGTGCTAATAAGAAAACAAACTTTTTTTTTTCTATACATTGCCTTTTTTTTTTTCCCAAGGAAAGAGCTCTGGGGTGCTTGTTGGTGCCATTGAATGCTCTGTGGAGGGGATGACCCAGCAGCACAGATAGCCCCAAAGCTGTTTGGCTGCTTGGGTCTGCCTGGGTGTTCCTGCTTGTGACAACTTCTGTAGTAAAAACTCCAGTGAAAGTATCTCTCCGGGGATTGCAGGCGACAATTAAGATGCTGGAAGCTAGTGGGCTGTGTGATTTTTTGTAAGAAGTTGGACTGGGAAGAAGCAGCATGAAGAGGGGTATGGTGGGAGATGGTGGTTTGGTTTATGGGATGTTTTCTTGGAAGCTTCCCCAGCTCAAGGCAGGAAAAATAAAACTTAGATTTCACCACTGAGAATAAGTGGCAGAAAAAAATGAAAAAAAGCAAGCTAGAACTTTTTTTTTTTTTTTTTTTTTTTTTGTCGTCAGGGGGAAAGTGGTGTTTGGGGAGCCTGTGACTTAGGTTTAGGGTAGAGGAGAGGAGGGAAGGAATAGTTTGAGGTAGGAAAAGGAAAGAGAAATGGGGATGTGAGAGTGGTGCCCAGCTGCATCGGGGGGTTGGGGCAGCTCGCTCCATGCCGCACTATGGAGAAGGGAAATAACCGTCGCTGGATCCAGCGTCTGCCATGAATCTTGGCCTGTGAATAGGATGTTATGTCTGCCAACGGGATTACCTTCTGCCTGTCACTTCAGCAACATTTCTGCCGTGAATTATGTTCTTTGCTGAGCAAAACAGTGGCATTCAGTTCCCCAGGACTTTGTCTTTTGCTTCATGTGGCTTCGTAGCCCCTGAGCTTTGCTTTTCATGTTTCTCTCATGTGGCTTGTATATGACCTCTGTGCACCAAGGAAACAGGGACCATTTGTATTTATTTTAAAGCCTTTGGGAAAAGACAGAAAAAGATTTAATAATCTCCCCAATAACCACCAGCCCCCAAAAGCTAGCTGCTGGCTCTCTATTCCTGGGAGTCTGGCAACCCAAACATAGAGGAGTTGATTAATGGTAGTGTTCAACCTGTATTTTCTTGACAAACACTCCTCAAAAAATAGCCAAAAGTCCACTTGGAGTATTTTTTTTTCCCTGAATATCATTGAAAAAACTACTGCAATTTGCTGAAGGTCTTTTGAAACTCCAGATGATATTTAAGACAATAGAGCTTGTGTCTATGACTAATCCTGACTTTTTGAACTCCAGAGGATTTTATCTGCACCAAATTTATCCTGGATCTTTTAATACAGTTACGTGTATGTCAGGTAAATTCTCCTGGCATTGTTTTGAGGCACAAAGTCACATTTAAGACAATATTTCTGACATCTGTGTAACGCAGCAGAAAGGTGTGCAATAGAAAAAGACAGAAATGGCCTTACCTGAACCTGCGGCTTCCTACTTGAATACCCTTTAATTACATAAACCCACGTGAGTGTGTTTCAGTCAGGTGGAATCACTGTTCTTTTCTCAAAATGTTGATATATGTTGGTGTAGCCCTACGGAAGTTAGGAGAATCATGCAAAAGCAGCTGGCAGTCAGCCCAGTGCAGTGTTTGAAGCATCTGTTTTCATAACTGACTGCCACAGTCTTAAAAAAGAAAAAAAAAAATTAGTATGGACTGCAAAAGCTTTTCACATCAGGAAAAAAACCACGTGAAATTATGATTATATAATTGTATTATGTAATATCTGTTTTATATATACGTATAAAATTTAATTAAATCATCAGAAAACCTGCACAAATTCTAATCCCAGTTCCATCAATTAATTTCTAAATTTGTCTATAAATCTCCTTGGTAGCCAATTTTACAATTCCAGGAAGATGAAATAAAAAATGAATGAGGAGTAAAATAGGGAAAAGATTGGGATTTTTTTCTTAGGGTGGAAAGCTGACCATGAATTTAATTAATTCTGCTTAATATCCTACCTTGAGATTCACTGTAAGACCTTAACATTCATCTGCAGTGATAAAGTATACACAACTGGGGAAAAGAAAAAAGGATTATGAGATCTGCTTTTATAATGTCTATGAAACATACTGTGACCCACATTAGATTTTACAACAGCAGGACTGATGGAATTTGGGGATGCAGCCTCATGAATACAGTTATGTTCCAGAACATCATTTCTTGTCTGTGGAAAAAACTGGTGTTACTGTAATTATCATAACTAAAACTTAAGCATGTTCTGCTGGTTTTAAGCTGAGATAGAATCAGGGAATTGAAATGAATGATATGGCCTCACATATTTGTCAGAAAGTAGCTTTCTCCGTTAAAGAACGTGCTCTATATAAGGACATTTTGCAGTTACAAACAGCATTGTAAATCTACAAAATGTGCTGCCATACATTATTGCAGCAAGGCTTATCATAAAATAGTATTTCTGGCTGAAGATCTTCCCTGTCCTGAGATTTGGCCTTTGATTTGCTGAGACTTTTCGGTCAGAACACCTGCAGATGAGGAGCTTTTTGATGCAACAGACCAAACTCCATAGATTAAAAAATTGATGCTATGTTATTTACCACCAAAAAAAGTTGGTTTTTTTTCCCCTTCCTGAAAATCACAGTATCACTCTATATACAGTTTCTGCTAATTTAAAAGTACATACAGAGGAAGAAGACGAGATCTCACTGCACAATATATAGAGATAAAATAGGTCTGTTGTTAACAGCCTGGGTTTGTTAAATTGGTACATGAGACAATGAAAATCAGCATGTAAAATATGCAGAGTTTTCCTAGCAACTCCTAACAACTAGTATAAACAAAAACCCAACTACAAAGTGGGTGGAGTGGGGCATGGAGGGGAAGATCCCAAGGTTTTTACCTGAAAGCTGGAGGACTTGTGCCATCACCTCTTTGAGAGACTAAACTTCAGTTCACCCCTACCAGGTGTGTGGGGTATCCCTGCTCCTCTTTTTTTCCATTGGGATGGGATCCCACATCGTCTGTAGGTTTGTCATGTAGATAAGCAATCCTTACCTCTCTTTACATTTCAGTAGTGGAAATACTTTTCTCGGCTGGGCACCTGCAAGGCTGGGGGCTGCTCCAGTTGCCTTTCAGTACCCAGAACCGCATGGTGCAATTAAGCTTTTCTATGGAACCAGATGGATGAAGCTGTAGCTCCCATCCAAAAATTCTGGCACATGCTACAGTGTGAAGTAATAGATGAGAGACACTGGTGTCGGGGGAGTTCTCTGGTTCTTTGCATTTTACTTGCTGGGAGATGCTGCCTGCCCCCAAAGGAGCAGAGAAAGGGTCTGTGAGCTTGGGGATGACGTGTGCTGGGGACCTGAGGCTCAGGGATGCCTCTGGCTCCAGATTTTGGGTATTCAGGAGGTGGGAGGTGGCTCTGGTTTTTGCTGCGGGGTTTGCAGCAAGGAGGGATCTACCTCCCACATCAGTTCCCCTGGACCGAGACAAAACACTCAGCTTCAAATTTTTTTACTGAAAGCCTGAGGTTAGGAAGGGACAGCAAGAAACTAATTTTTTAACATGTTTAACCATCAGTTTTAATGAAAGAATACACTTTTCGTGGAATTTAATAGATAGTATATGACAGGGCCTCTTACCTGTTGAATTCATGTACATTGCAGTAAAGAATAAACCCCAAACAACCTGAGGAGCTGCTGACTCTCCAGCAATCCTTGTGATTTTTTTCCTCTTAAAAAAAAAAAAAAGTCACAGTCTTTTCTAGGACTTTGAATTGAAACATGAACATTTGGAGGTAATGAAAATAGTATGACTTAGAGAGACTGAAAGAAAAAAGAAAAAAAATCGGGCAAATCAGTAAATTATGTTTTTTGCATTTTTTTCTTGTTTCTTATCAGAGGCAGGGTTTGGAGCATGAAGCACTCCCATCCGTCTCTCTCTGACAGGCCACTTCCACCCTCTGCCCTCTGTGCTCCGGTGCAATAGGTCAGGATGTGGGAACTTGACACATTGATCACATCAGCTGTGACTTCTGTTGGAACAGTGTCTGCCCCCAGTCACTAAAACAACGTCCTAAAATGATGCTGGGAGTACTGATTCTTTGCGTTCACTGGGAAGATAATTGAATCGTGCTCTCTTTTTCACCTTCAGAAGGAAATCCCATCACGAGTTGGAAAGCAAGAGTAAAAAATAAGCACGCACCTTTGTTTTTTTGACACTCAGATAAGGATGATAAATCATGACTTTATTTTTACTTAGGAGAATTAAAACAGCAGAGATGATGACGTCCCTCCTTTTGGAGATGATTACCATAATGAGAGGGAACTCTGTCTGCTTGATTAAATGCAACAGATGTATAGTTTATTCTCGGGTCTGAGATGTTTTCGGATTATGATCTTATTATTTCTATTGATTTTTTTTTTTTCTTTGGGATTTGTACACACTGTAGCAGCCGACACAGGGAAAATCAAACCCAGGCACTGCAGCAGTTCCCCTCTCCAGATTTTTATCCACGAACCTTACACCTGTCGATATGTGTTCCTTCCACCAAACACCAGAAATAGCAATTACCAGGCAGCCAGCTGGACCCGTTGCTGCCAAAACCACGGCTCTGGGTCAGTTCTGGTGGATGTCCCCAGGGAGCAGGCAGCGATGATGGTCAGGATACCACAGGCATGTACTGGGTGTCTGCAGGAGTCCCTGGGCACAGGGCAGCGCATCCCTGCTGCTGTCCCCATGGGGCTTGGGGCCAACAGGTGTGATAAAAGGCCTTGGGATTGTGCTGGGTTATTTCTGTCCCTATTCAGAGTTTCTTTTGTTTTAGTCAGGCAAAGTTCCTGCTGGAGACAATAGGACTTTTCCGGCAGCAGGGAATGCTAAACAGGGCCCTCGCCAAGTAAACTGCCGCTATCTTTTTATTCCAGTACATAGCTGGACACAATTGGTATTATCCAAAATATAAAGGACTGTTCTTTCAATTACATGCTTGATTTAAAAAAGAAAAAAAAGTCTAGTTTAAATATTAACATTTTTGTATCCCTCTCACCACAGGTAGCCATGCCATATTGGGTGCAGTTCTCATCACCTCTCCCTCGGTCGGCTGCAGTTGTTGCCACACAGGCAGGTTGGAGCAGCCTTGCAGATATTTGCTGACAAACCTTTTCAGTATAATCCTTTATTATCTAACCACAGTCGAGAGCCTAATTCACATGAAAAATTTTCTGCTACAGATGGCAAATCCTGAGCCCAAGCCAACAACAGTGTAAAAATACATTTATATCAGTGCAGGAACCCTCAGCCAGACAGCTTTCTCCATTTGTCATGTACAAGAGGTATCCTTCATAATGTTTCAAATTCATTAAAGGACCACATGGACAAAACTGTTGTGTTTTAATAAAATGGTGCAATCACACAGCACATATTAAATATGTTTGTGTGCATAGAATGGAGAGAAAGCGGGTTGTGGACTGGCGGTTTAGATTGTCTATTGCTCTCCATCATCAGATGTTCTTGTTATTTTATTATGTTGTAGTTTTGACTCTGGCTGGGAGTAAACTCCACGCAGCCGCTCGCTCACCCTCACCCCTCCCATAGATAGGAAAGAGAATTAAAGACATGAAGGGAAAAGAGACTCATGGGCTGAGATAAGAACAATTTTATAACTAAACTACAATACTATTTGAAATAATAATGATGATAATAATAGTAATATATACAAATATACAAATGAGTGACACACAGCAGTACTGCTCACCACCTGATGACCAAGGCTCAGCCCGCTCCCAGCTAACGATCCCAGAGCAGGGAGAGTCCCTGCGGTCCTGTAATGGATAGAAGAGCCTGAGTGTCTGAGACCAAGAGCTGACTGAGGGAGGAAGATGACTCTGAGAGAGGGACCAACTGGAGAGAGCCAACCTGGAAAGAGAAAAAACTGGACAGAGCCCATCTCTATCCTGGGCATGTTGTGCATGATATGAAATAGACTATTGGCCAATTGGGGTCTCAATCCTAAACCTAAGGTCAAATCCTGGCCTAGTAACTGGGGCTGGGCTCCCTCCCAACTTCTCCTGCCCCTGCAGACATTTACTTTTCCAACTTTATTGCTGGTAAACTTTTCTTCCTGTCTCTGAAAAATGTCTTGGGACAACAGATTTGTGATTGTTTGTCCCTTCTTCCAAGTCTGACTGATTTAGAAAATGAAAAATGAAAAATTATCCTTTCATTTCTGCCACTGGTTCTTCCCAGGAAAATGAATGAGTGTGTGGGTGTGTGCGTGATGGGGGGGTACTGAGGGGTACAGTTGCTTTCCACTGTCACCTTCTCTATGCTGGCAAAACAGTCTGGGATTGCCTCTGTGATCTCTGGGGATGCTGGTATCGGATTGGGAATAGTATGGAGGGAGATGTGACCTGCCAGCTTCACAGCATCCACCTCTCTGGGTTGCCCAAAGGAACAATTATAGCTGGAAACTCAGGTTTAACAGGGGTAAACAGAGTGATAAGAAAGCAATTTTGCGTAATTAGAATACCAACTTTTCTCACTGACATGACATTTTATACTACTATAATTGTTTTGATGAAAAAGGGAGAAGAACATTATGCACACCAAGCTAAAATATCCTTCCAGTTGCAGGAACAAGCAGGCAAACACGGTGAGTCCTGTGCATAAAATATTATAAGACCACGTGCAAGAAATACGTCATTTGCATGACAAAAAAATTAGCTATTTGATAGGAAACCAAAACAGTGTATTTTTTACCATTAACCTTTCATTCTGGCTTGTGCCATTTCTAACACTATTGTTCAGCATTTAGAGACCAACTTGGTCTATCTCTGTTTCCCTGTCAACAGTAAACTGTGTAAAGGCAAATTTGTGCAGGATACTCCACCAGTGCTCGACAAGGCAGTTTATTGAACAAAATCCATCAAGGTAGGGAGGAAAAAAACAACAAGGCTTTATTTAACAGCTTCTAGAAAATGCATGGTGGCAATTGACATCAAAGAAAACCCTACAGGGAGGAAACAATAAAAGCTCAAGGGAAGCCCATGTGATGTGAGCACTCACTTAAAATGTTGTGCCCTGTAAATAAAGAGTGTGTATACAGCCTGAAGCCTCACAACGGGGGTACAAGGCAAGTCTGTTTCTCTCCAGGAGAGGGACAGGCTGCCCATGGTCCCGATGCTGCAACCGAAGGGTGGAGCTTTGTGTGGGGTGTCGATAAATGTCACACAGTAGGGCTAAGTTTGTTCAATGTTTTATCACCTTAAAAATAGCTCAAACTTATTGGATAACCAGTGTTTTTGAAAGTTGTCTTTAGGAGCTGGATGGCTGTTTTTTTTCAACAGAAAATACATTTTTTGATGAAGTACATTTTTCTGAAGATTTTTCTCTGACAAAAATTAAAGTGTAGACTGAAGCACTCTATCGGCATATCTTTATGGGGATTCAGTTGGACCTGCCAGCAGGGCACAGCTCCTTGAGTAGGGGCTGGGGACCATCCTTCTGGGCTGGTCCCCTTCTCTTCTGGATGGCTTTGGCCAGGGGACAATCACAGCAGAGATGTGACTGCAGTACACGAGCCATGTAGCCTGTCCCCTGGGGAGAAGTGAGGCTGTGGCACACCATGAACCATGTGGTTAAGCAGTTATAGTTTAGCATTAAGCTGCCTGGCTATGGAAGATATAAGTATTTTAATTTTTCATGCTGATTTAAGATTGAAACATTCAGTATTAGACTATGTTCTAGGGCAGAAACCTGAGGGATATTTCTGTTCAATTTTATTCTGAAAGAATGTAAAAACATAATTTGAGGCATTGGACTAGATCTCTCAAATTCCTTAACTTGTGTTGTTAGTTCTCACAGATTATAATTAAAATTAATGGTCAAAATCCCTTATGCTCTTATTCCTTGAAAATAAGCTTCCAGGTGAAGATACCTCTGGACTCACACAATTGATACTCAGACATCAGTTCATGCTTTATTATAGTATATGATGGACTTATGATTATCCTATTGAAAGTCTGACAATTTTGCAATTATGTTTTCTTATCAGCCTGACCTGCTGGAAAGCAATGACTGAAGTAAAACAAATTTTTCATTAGCCTTGCTTGTATTTTGGTGAAGTCAGAACAAGGTTGTGCCCCTTACGACTGAGTAATTTTGACCCCTTACAGCTGAATGAGAGACCTCTGGCTCAATATTCAATGAAGACAATATTTTCTTTTTCTTTCTTTTTTTTTCCCCAGTCCAAATTTCCCATAATCCTTAGTGCTGAAATCAGGCTTCTCTTCTCAAGTTCAGACAATTCTTATGTATTCCCAGCTGGGAAAAGGGGGAGATCAGATGTCTGAGATGAGTCTGGGAGCCTCCCAAGTGCTTCCAGCAGACCTGGGCTTGGGCATTATTAAATCACTGTTGCTTTACACCAGTACAGTAATAGATAGCAAAAATGTAAAAATCCCAGGTAATTTCCAGGAGGAATTTAATAATTTCTGTTTCTGTGACATTACAATCCCAAACACCACTTGTAGAAACTCTGCATGTAAGACCAATCTTATTATCCATCTTTGAGTTTGCTTGCTTCTCTGGATTATTATCCATCTTGTATCTCTAGAGGTGGGATGCGATAGTCTGTTGTCTTTGGTTAACACAAAACAATGTCGTTGCATATTTATGCTCTCAGCTTTCGAAACTTCTTGTTTGATACGAGATTAAAATATGGATACTACTTTTGCCCAACATTTTCACCGGTTTCTTAGTAGCTGTGCTTCATCAGGGTGTTTCACTGTGCTAGGTGAGTGCTTCTATAAATCACTGGGACTGTGTAAAGAAATCTCACCATTTCTATGAAAACCCATGGACATACAAACTTGGGCACAGGTTTATCTGTTTCTAAAGACCAGACTATGACCATAATCTGCACTATAAACTTTAGCCAGCCACTTGGATATCAGACATTTGCATTACAGTGACTGGGCAGCTGAAGGTTTTCCGACTTGAGAAGTAGGATCAAAATTTGCAACTGTTATGGTTTAACCCCAGCCAGCATTGCACCAGCATTCAGTCGCTCACTCACTCCCCCTGCACTGGAATTTGGGAGAGAATCAGAACGGTTAAAGCGAGAAAACTTGTGGGTTGAGATAAAGACAGTTTAAAAGGCAAAGCAAAAGCCACACATGCAAACCAAGCAAACCGAGGAATTCATTCACTACTTCCCATTGCAGGCAGGTGTTTGGCCATCTCCAGGAAAGCAGGGTTCCATCACGAGGAACCATTATTGGGAAGACAAACGTCATCACTCCGAATGTCCCCATCTTCCTTCTTCCCCCAGCTTTATATGCTGAGCATGGTGTTGTATAGTGTGGAATATCCCTTTGGTCCGTTGGGGTGAGCTGTCCCAGCTGTGTCCCCTCCCAAATTCTTGAACACCCCCAACCTGCTCTCTGGTGAGGTGGGGTGAGAAGCAGAAAAGGCCTTGGCTCTATGTAAGTAATGCTCAGCAAAACCGAAAACATCTCTGTTTTATCAACACTGTGTTCAGCACAAAGCTAAGCATAGTCCCATAGCCACTGTGAAGAAAATTAACTTTGTCCCAGCCAAAACCAGAACAGCAGTTTTAGCCATCACTTAAAGTTGTATTTCTTTAAGAAATTAATGCAAGAAGAGTACAATGGACCCAGATACAGAAAATGGTTGTAAAACTATGTTATTGACAACTATTTGTGCTGCACCTTTTGTGGTTCACTCTGTTTAACAAGATTGTCTCTGATTTTGTATCTTTATTTACTTGTTAAGGTTGTTTGTGTGTAAATAAACCCTGTCAGGGGCCACCATACAAGAGGACAGCTCTGGCATTTGTCTTACACCAGCTGTGACATGGGTAGAAATGCTCGCTACTTGTCTAATGATAATTCTTTAATTATACATCAGATACAACCTAAACTTTAGTTAAGATTTCACATAGAGTAAGTCTTAGTGAAGATAAATCAAAGTGACATGCATCAGTTAAGGGATTTGTAGAGATAAACATTAAATTGATGATGACTGTGAGAAATGGAATATTGAATTTACTGCATGGCTAGGAATTTATTGTTGTGTTGGAAATAGGAAGATATGGCTTGCTCTAAGCTGTAATTATGGTGAGAAGAGTCAGACAAAGAATGCTGTGTATAAGGAACCAACCCTATTTCCCTCTCCAGTTAATTGTACAGCAACAGAAAATACATAATTTTTTCTTACATATTTTATACATTTTAGGCTCCTCTCTATTGAAGTTAAGCACATTCACGTGCAGCCCTTCAAACCCGATGAAGTGAAACCCTATGACGTCTCTCCTGCTAAATGTGCTTTTGCTCCCAAGATGGACCAAGAGCCTCATTTCTCTTAAATGCTTCTCAAGCAGTGTTTGAAGAATTGTAGAATCTTTAAAGAGTTGGGGATCTTGGGGGGATTCAGCCCATTTTCTGGGTCTTTGACAGATCAGCTGAGCTCAGGAGTGTGTTCTGCCCTGTGATTCAGGCAGCGGTGCAGATGTTCTCATCCACTGAGAGGCTCAACTTTGTATTTAAGATGAAAAAGTCAAAGTAACTCCAAAGAGTTTAAAGTCAAGAAACCACATCAATAAATAAAATCTGTTTTGAATATACAAGAGTGACACAGAGATACCCTCCAGATATAGATGTGCCACTTTTTAATACTTCTCAGGTATCACATGCCTCTCTGAAAAAAAAAAAAAAGGCAATAACAACAAACTTCTGTATCTCTGCTCACAAGGGTGATGAAACAGTGTGGATGAGATTGTTCTGACTGAGGAATAATGTAGAATGAGGAAATGCCAAATCAGTTTGCAGTGCACATCTTCCCATGGAAAATCACCAGCTCTCCTTTGCTAACTCAGCTTAAACTGCGTGTTTTAGGGACTGCATTACTGGCTGTCAATTAGAAGTAACACGTGAACTGATTAAAATATTTTTGCTGTGTGTGGTCTCTGGAAAGGATCAGTTTCATAGGGTTGCTCTGTTTCTTTGTGTTTTTTTTCCAAGAAACACAAAGTGTATTCTTCCTTTCTTTTGCATGTTTATCCATCTGCATAACCGAAGCAGCATAGTACTGTGCTTAGATATAATTACAATAAAATACAGTTAAAATAAAATTTCAAGCAGAACAGTATAGCATCTCTGTTATACTTTCTATTATACCTTGGTTTAAATTTCAAACCTGCCCGTAAGATACTGAGTTTTACTTCTGTTTCTCTGATTACTGGCATTGTCTGATGGGCCGGTCCCCTGATGGAGCCATCACTCCTGGCGATGGGCAGGATTGGGGCCCAGGTCCTTGCTACATGTCAAAGGCTTTGTCTGGAGCTTGGGCATGAGACTTTTGGAAAAACTACCCACTCCTCAAAAAAAGAAAGAAATAGACAAGAAAATGTAAGGCTTATACTCTAAGTTTTGAAATATCATTAAACAATGCTCATTACCGTGTCCATAGAAATAACACCCCATAAGAAAAGGCAAAACTGAGCCCCTCACCCTCTTCTAGGAGGCAGCTGAGGAGAGATGCAGCTGACTGTAGTTTGATGAGCAGCCAGGTTGTAGTTCCAACAGTTCTTGAAGAGTTGAGTTGGTAACAGGAACCACCAAGAGGCCAAAAAATATGGAGGCGCCTCCAGATACTATAATAACAACTGAAATCAACTGGGTGTCAAGAGTCCTTTTTTTTTACTGAAAGGATAACAAATGTAATGATGATTAATTGTGTTTTTTGCAGTCAGATGTACGGTTTTATCCTATAAGAGATCAAAGCAGAGCTTGTGCTTTCATAGGAAGTGCCAACTGGCACCTTCTTATTTTTATAAGGGTTGTCTAGAAGGCATTTGTATTTAGATGTGCAAGACTAAAGGCATAAATGTTCAATGCCAAGAAATAAAATTCTCCAGTCATAAGTCCTTCAGAGAGAATGCCAAGTCATGCCATTAAATTATTCATATTTCAAGATACTTAGTTTCCTTTTATTTCACAGTAAAATGTAAACAAATCTTTGACTATAAATAATTTAACACATAAATTTTAGTAAGTATGTGAATACGACAGTTTTATTTGATAAATGATTATTTTTTTCTTCTCTTTAGTTCTTTTTAATCTTTCCTTTTGATAACTGCTGATGTTGAAACAGAAACTGTAATTTTTTTTAAGTGTGTGGTCATGTTAGGAAAAAAATCTGAACACAGCTCTTATTTGTGAAATTCTGAGTGCTCCTCTATTAGAGTATTTTATCCAAGTGAAGACAAAATTTTAGACAACACGCAGTTGTGTTACCACAGAATTATGCTAAATTCTAAGCAATCTCATATACATCGAGCTTTTAAATATAATCAGACTTCTGGGTATAAAAATTTCCAAATTCCAAATCCAAATACAAACCCACCCACAATCCCAAGTGGTCTCAGTATTTAATTTTGAGTTTAGATGCTTGAGTTTAGACATCTCAGCCCCGTTGCTCTTGCCAGGGTCCCGTGGAAGTCAAGCTGTGCTGTGGCCACCTGCTTGGTGGGACTCAGTGTGTTGATTTCAATAAATGTTGCTGAGTTTATTTGTAATTCCTGGAAAAGAGGGTTTGCTGCAGGGCAGCGATAAATTTCAGATTTTCAGTCCTTGGCAGGGATTGCCAGTGTCTTTCCCAATGGTTTAGGGAACTGTGGGGGAAGAGTAGGCAACATTAATACATTTTTGGATTTGCTGCTTTGAGTCTTGTAAAAAAAAAATAATTGTGTTCCTGTTGTATTTTGTTATTCCAATATAGCAGCAAAGAGTGTTTCCTGTTTCCTTATGATTATGAACGTTTTCCAAAAACTGAATAATCAGTGATGTTTGGAATCCAGTGTGAAAACACAGCCTATGTTCTTGCTGGAAAAGTCTGTAAGTGGGCAATGCACAGGGAAAAATAAAAGAGTTTGTTTAAGCATTCGGGCTCTGTAAATCCTGCAAAATGCAATGATTAGACAAGAGTGGCCCTTGCTGCTGATATCTCCTGTTAGAAACATCAAATTTAGTGGCCATCTCATTCACCGCTTCACTATTGGGTAAGTACCTTTGAAAAGATGATTAGTCTAGAAGCAAAGGAGCCTAATGATTTAAGGCAGATACATCAAAGCTTAGTTTCAATAAAAGCTCAGTATGGAGATGGAAGCTGAGGGCAGGGACGTGGCTTCTGCTAGTCTGCAGCGTGGAAAAGCAGCTCTGCTTCTTAGGTGTTGTGCTGCCAGGAAGGTTTCTGACCTACTCCAGAGATAATAGGTCGGTTAAGTCTTGGGGAATCTCAAAAGAAGAAAAATACTCACCAAAAAAAAAAAAAAAGAAAAAACAAAAGAAAAAAAAAAGAAATGAAAGGGAAGGGGGAAAGAGAGAAAAAAGGGAAAAAAAAGAAAAAAGGAAAAAGGTATTAGGTCGCTACCAGGACATGAGAAGTCCTCCCTGCCCTGTCCTCCACTCCTGCCAAAAAAACTCACCCCAAAACAAGATAAAAAACTCTGTTCCAGATAAGCTCACGATGGATGAGGTCTGCCTCAGTGAATCCACAATCCTTCTGAGTTTCTGGACTAGTGTGAAACCTGTTTCCAGTTTTGCAGAAGGGTTTGCAGAGACAGAGAAAGCCGTTGTGGCCAGGGGAGCCCTCGCACACCCATGTTGTCCCCTTCACCTCGTGTGGCTGTGACCTTCTTCCCCCCACACTGCTCTTTCCCTTCTGCTAGAGCTATAATTTCCAGCTGTTCTGAAACGATGTCCTTTTCATCATCATCTTTTAATCTAGTCTTAATCATCACCTCCTCTCCCTCTCAACATCACCCTCAAGTTCAAGATTTCAAGAGTGCTCATTGGTTCCTATTGGAAATAGACTGAATTGAACAAAAAAAACAGAATATGGCTGAAAAGCTCCACATTCAGGGTCTTCAACAAGCTTCAGCATGTCTTTTCACTCCCTGAACAAAAGGAGAGCCCCAGTATTCACTTCTGTGCTTATGTCTGTGAGGAGCCTCCAAAGCACGTACAAAGGAAAGGTTAAAATGCAAATTACTGTAAGACACTGACGTATAACAGCAGAACTGGAAATATTCCTGAAAACTTTGTAAAGGCTGTATTGCTTTCTGGAGATGAGAGGGGACCATGCTTTCTATATTCTTCTGTTACATCAGATGTTTTAGCCACTGTAACCGATATTTAAAAAAAACAACAAACCACCAATATTTAAACCTTTTGCGGATTAAATCCTGGGTCTACCAAAAAACTAGAGGATGTTGCCAGTGTTGTAAATGGGATTCCTTCTTCAGTGGTGTCATTCTGAATCTTTCTGCCATTTGAGGATATTTTTACCGAATGTAACCTTTCCTTTGGCCATTGCACTGGCAGGTGATGTGCCTGGGAAGCTGCAACACTCCCTGTGCTTAATGGCAGGTGATTCCCAGCATCTTGCAAATGTGGAGAACCTGTGGTTGGGTTTTTTTTGCCAACCCACAAAGACTGAATTTCCCAGGACATGTGGCTCCAGGCTCCATCCCATGATGATGGTCTTGTAACATCTCTCTTCATAAACACTAACAGTGCCCTTCTTCAATTACAGTGGTCCCATCACGACTGTCACAGCGCAGGGTGGCTGCAGAGGTGACAAAGAACTGGGAAAATGGGAAAATTTCTCTATCTGAAATTCCACAGGTGTGAAGCTTTGTCAAAAAACTTCCATTTTTAGTAACAAAATACTTGATAAACGTGGTTATCAAAATATCCTCCAGATTTTGTTCATTTTTCCCCCCTAAAACTCTTATTTCCACCACCTATCCCTTTTTAATGAAAAGTAACAAAGCTGTTGAGATGTAATAACATCCCAAACCACTGCTTTCAGGCATCAGTGTGCACAAACATATGGATATCTTTAGTGGAATAAAAAGTATTCTGATGAAATGTAATCTCAGGCTTTGGTTATGAGAAAATTTAAAATTATGTCTGTATTTCAACAAGAAAAAATAGTTTTTTCTCTTCTTATCATCATGACATTGTTTCCCAGTGCCATAGGAACTTGTCTTTTACTTTGTTCCATAAAGTAATTTGTGTCTGAAACCATGCACATGCTCTGATAGACTTAAATAATCATAAAGCTGCTTTTTATCTTGGTGTCTACAAGGACAGAGTTCATGACTTCTCCAATATCTCTACACCTGAAGTCATGCGGGAGGCTTTTGAGGGTCTCTGTCCCCCTCGCTGGTGACCTCTGGACCCCTGGGGCTGTCCCCACAAGCAGATTTCTTCTCTTAGCACCTCCCTGCATATTTAATTATAGCAAATGTGGTAGGAAAAAGGCATCTATACAAGTGCAGAAAAATGAACGGAGCTGGAGAATTTTCTGTATTGTAAAGGGAAAAGTGGGAAGGGTTTGTGAGAGGGGTGGGACCGCTGAGGGCTCTGCAAGGAAGAATTTGAAGCTGTCCCAATACCTCCGTTGCTGGTTTTGACAATCTCACAATGGAAAGATTTCTCTTCCTTCAAGTAGTAATAATTTTATTTGGAAGAGAAATTGCAGCAAAAAAAAGTAAACAAAAAAGCAGCATTTCCAAATCATCAGAACAAATGCCCTGATTAACCTAGTCATGCTTTTTTTCCCTGCATATTTAATTAATGAATTTTTCTAAGATGGTGATTATTTTGTCCAAATGCATGATCAGAAAAGTGAACGTTTTCCCAAAACAGAAAAACAAATCACAGAGCTCTGAGAAAACCCCCAGGCAGGAGCGGGGAATGGTACTGCTGATAGATTTGTTTTCATTAGGTGCCTGAATGCATTACAATAATTATGTCAGTTTTCAGCTTTTCCCATCTGCAGCCCAGCCCTACAGAAATTTGATTAGAAAATAAAAAAACCTGAAGGGAACAGGCTGGAAATATGAAGACAAGGGACACTGAGCTTCACAAGAGCAAGGAAATGATGAAGCGGGTTCCTCATTATTCAGCAATGGGTTTAATTCCGAGCGCTTGCACAGGAACAAAAGCGTGCTCTTGACAATGATTTGTATGATTTCTGCACGACCATATTCTGGGCAGGAAACCAACTTCTGCTAAAAATGTTTCTTTAAGTGGTGCTGACTGGAAATGTTCACATAATGCAAACACTAACATCTGCATGACTTTTTTTTTTTTTTTTTCCTCTTAATAAAAGAGGTAACTTTAAAATAAAATAAAACTGTAATGTTTCAAGACTCATCCCCATTGCAAATATAATTGTATCTAGTGACTCTCAGCAAACTGCATCTGCAGGAGGATGCTGCTTTGGAAAAAGCCTAAAATGACAATTTTCTTACAGAATTGCCTCTATGGTCAAGTCTGAGGCCCTTTAATTTGCTCCCTGTTTCCCAGATGCTAAGCAAGCACCCAGATGATGGCACTTCACAGTCTAGTAATGAGTAAGATCCCCGTCTCTGTTATGCCAAGACACATTCAGGGTAACTTCTGTTCCTCTCTGTTGCGTTAATTCAGTTCACCATCAGGTAATGGGAAGCAGAATGGGGCCCCAAATTATCTCAAATTAATCTGATACTAATGTTGCTGATTACAACTCACCGTGATGATTTAGACAATAAAGTGCAACTCGTTGGTAATCAGTTAACACTAATGTGAGCAAAACTGCAAATTAATGTAGGAGAAGAAAGGCTCTGCATTTTCAGCTGCTTTCAATTTTGACCTAATTAAATTTCTTTAATGCAGTCAGAAATTAAAGGGAAGCCTATCAATGAGGCTTTGAGGTGAAGAGAAGTTGTATATTGGAGTGGAGGTGTTTATACTGAGCTTTGTGGCTGCAGTTTCAACTGTGAGTTGGTATTTTGTGGTTGAAAAGGGTGGTGCTATGAAGAGCGTAGGGTTTGTTTCACTTAGTGTGAGTGACAGCTTTTGGCCTGGTAGAGAGAAGGTAAGTTGTAATAATTTTTCAGTATTTGGAATATATGATAAACTTGGTTAATGTGCTTGTTCCATGCTTTAAATAAAATTGTGCTTAGATTCAATTATTAATTTAAATGTGCTAGCTTTAAATGTTGTAGTTCTTCTACAATGTAGGCATATCTAATACTATTTTTGTATCAGAGTATGAAATATAATACTCTAACACTTATTTCCCAAATTTGTTATGTCATTAGTACTTGTGTTCTGCTCAGGTGTGCAATGACCTTTGTGGCAAGGTCACAAAATTGGGCTGTTACTCTAGACCTTGCTTTAAAAAGTTTCTGGAACCTTTTTTGGAAAAAAAAAAAGTTTATTTTTTATAAGCCAGGCTTTTCTTGGAATTGCAAAACTTAGTATAGCTAGTAATCTGCAACCTATTTTCTTTAAAATGCTATTGTAAACAAATTTTAAATGTTAATTTTCAGTTTTGAGTTCGGTGATTGACCTTTACAGGCTAACCAATATGGGAAACCAACCAGGAGATGTCTCTGATTTGCTGGTTATTGATAATACTCTGGATCTAATTAGCATGGAAAAATGTAGTGTTTCCTAATGCGTGTTCATTGTTTTTGTTGTAACAAAAAATGTTCCAAACTTAAATAGGAATTACAAGGTTTAATTAAGCTAAAGAATGTGAGTGTTGCCCTTCCAATACACAATTTTAATGTGTTCAGATGTCTGTCTACTCTACTTCTCTCTTCCATCAGCTGTTTAATACTTTCTGGTTTTTAAAGCACAATACTTCTGTGTTTCTTTCTCTGATATTACCTCTTGCTTTTTTATTATTTAATAATTTTTTTTAGATTAACAACATCTGGAATATTTCATTAGTAATTCTAATGAGTGGACAGTAGAAAATACTTTCTTTCCTCTTACTCATTCGGTTCTTTCCATGTCCTTAATACTCTCACTGGTAGGGCTTACAAAGATGCTGCAATTAGTTACTGAATTAGTAATGAACTGTTTCATTTAGCACTTGAGGAGATAGTGTGGTTGGAGAGGGGTCAGCAAGCTCTAACACTTTATCCACAGATATTTTAAGGAGTAGTGTAAAATGTCTGGGAACAATTCACAGCAGATCAGAAACATCTTGAGCATTCAATGGAGACAGTTACATCAGCTTGTGAATGTCTAAAAGATTAAAAAAAAATAAAAGAACAAAATAAAACCCCTGTTGGATTCTATTCTCAAATCTTACATTTCTGTTTTTTTATTTATTATTTTAGTAACAAGGACAAGTAAAATACCTGCAAGTATCTGCTGCTTTGGTGGGTAGAGAAAACAGAGAGGAGAGTAGCTGTGTCTGTGCCTTGGAGAGGGCTAAGAGCTGTCAGTCTCCTTTTTCCACTTCTTCCAGCAAATCTTTGCTCAATGACAGAAAATAGTTATGAACAGTCTTGAATGCCAGTAAGGTAACTGACTGTATCATTTCAATTAGTATCTGAATTTAGGGCCGTAGTATTTCACAGGACACAAACGCAGACAAATAAATAACTTTTTTTATCCATGAGGGTGTCACAAGAGCACACCTATGTATAGTACTTGCTCCTAAGATATGTTACTCTGCCCAGTACAACGGTATTACTGTTAATCAATACTATTTACAATTATTTACACTATAAAGTATGTTTTAAGGGGTGTGTGTATTTCTGGTGCATATATGTGAGAGGAAAAGTCAAGTTGGAGACACTAAGTATGTATCCCCTGTCAGTGCAATGCTCTCCAGTTAAAGCGTAGTGAAATATCTGAATCTTTTGAATTAATAAATGATCTTGAAGCAGCCCTTATATAATGACAGTGATAGGTCTCAAGATATCAGAGAGGGAAGATTGATGAGCTATGCAGATGCTTATGCCATTAAAAAGACCTTCAGAAAGAAACAAGTAGGACTGCAAAAAGTGTTGTTTTAAATTAATGCTTGACTTTGAAAACAAATTGATGTCCCCCTGAGATAATTGAAAAAGTTAGAAAGCAATCAGGGAAGAACAGATTGAGACTCTGTGAGGGACAAAACCCCCAGACAAAGGAAGTCTTTAAATTCTGCTTCCAGAGCTCTGAGACCTTTCTTCTACCAGAGAATTATTGGCTTAATTTTTTTTTCTCTTCCAGCCAGTGCAATTTTTGCCTTTGACATGGTTAGGACTCAAAGTAAGCTTCCAGAATAAGCTTTACATAGGGAAGGGGGTTAGAAGAGCTTCACCAGGTGCCTACATCAGGCACGTTATTTATTGAAACATAAAGTGGTACAATGGCATGAAAGGGATAACAATAGATAAAGCTGTGGCTGTGGTTTGGGTTGACTTTGGGGTATCAGGGCTTGATCTGACTTCCTGGACCAGCCAACTTGATGTGATGCCCACCTCCCGCCCCATCCTGGCTCCTTCCAACCCTTTAGGCCATCAGAGCTGTGCTCTGCCATGCTGCAGCTGTCACCTTGCTTCGCTTCCTTTCAAAGCAGATTGTTTATTCTAGATCAGATGTTTTTGTCTGAACAGGTAAGCCATCCCAATGAACAAATTTTTAAGTAATTGGGTCCACTTATTGCTTACACTCTGGTTTCATTATTCTTCTAATGATATAAAATGTCAAAATGATGGTATTGGCTCTTCAGTTAGTTTTACAATTAATGATTAATGACTTATGTTCTTGTGTTAGTAAAGCTGAATTTTTCCAGTGAACTTAACTGTTAAATACTGCAACTGAGAATGTAATGTTGAGGCAGCTCAGACAGAAGTCCAATATCAAACTGATAATGAAAAAAAAAAAAACCAAAACAACTCTGCTCCATGGCTTTGAAATTTGTCTATACTTTGATAAATCTCCCTATATGTCACTGGTCGCTGTGGTGTGATTAGTTTCACACTGACATTTGATGATAATAACATTTCCATTTAATTCTTCTGTGTCAATACAAGCTGTCATCATGATCAAAATTTGTTTCTGAGCAAGTGTTCTCATGCAAAATGTAAATTCATGGGGTGAACTATTAGATCATAACTGCTGATAATCTTCATGGAATGAAATATTTGCCTACTGGTATGGCATTTAAATAAATGCAGTGCTGCTAAAATGCCAGTTTACTTGAGGGGGAAGTGAAGGCTAACAAATTGAGGCTGGTACAATGCTCTGCCACCAAGACTGCCCCAGCCTCTTGTGTTAGACCTTCCATAACTAGCTGTGAATTCTTTCCACTTTTTGAAATCCCACTTTTTCTCATTTCTGTTGGCCAAAAGCATTTGCCAGCCCAAAGCTGGGGCTCGGTCTGTGTCCCTGGAGCTGGGGTGTGTGCTGAACCCTTCCCCCCAAGTTCTGCAGGTGCCTGTTTTCCTGACAGCAGCTTCAAGGCTGCACATATCTGTGGCTCTCGCTTTTGGGGTTTTTTGAGTTTTCTTTTTTAGTTTGGTTTGGTTTTGTTGTTGTTTTTGGTTTGGTTTTGGTGTTTGGTTTTTTTTGCAAGTGGAATTAATATTTTTGGTTCAGGCTGGGATCTGAGAGCATAAGCAAGTTTGATTTCCTAAAAATCTGAGGGTTATCTCACACAGGACTCCATGGAATGGGAAAATCTTTTTTTTTTTTTTTTTTTTCTCCACAATTATGGCACATTTAGTTTCTGCACTTTAAAAAAAAAAAAGAGGAAAAAAAAGGAGGAAAAGCTTTAACCTAATCTTCAGCAATGATAAAACCCTGGTGTGTGTTTTACAGATTTACAACAGGAGAAACAATTTGCCACACTGAGAATCCCCCTCTAAGGGGTAGCTGGGAGCATGCTGGAGGCATTAATGTAGCTTAAGCACAGGAGGCTTAAGGTAATGTCTTGAGAAATGTGGCACGGGACCTGTACCGATATCTGCTGAGTAATACGCACAATAACAGCATGAGCTACTTGTGTATATATTTTTAAATGCATTTCTTACATCACCCTCAACACCTTCAGGGAATAATTTCCTATTTAATTTCAGATGTTGCAAACGCCTTAAGGTTGTTATAAATTATGTATAGAACTAAAAGTTACAGTTTCTAGTTTTTGCTGGATATAGGTTTCATTTTAAATTAAACATGCTGTAGATCTGCAGTTCACCAGGACACGAGATTGTTTCATTTGCACGATTCTTTTCTTGGTATCTGCAATCAGCGGCTCTGAAAGGTGTGAAATGTTTTATGTGGCTCTGCAGAGTAATCTACATGTTAAACAGCTTGTTGTGAAGTTGTGCTCATTTGGGAGAAATTCAAAAAGCTTAAAGTATGGAGGCACAAAGCCATACATCTAGGTTTTTACATGTGATATTTTCATGAGTTGTTTGCTTCTTTACTGCAACAAATACTAATATTATTAATGCCTATATTCTAATTAAAGCTCCAGATTATGAATTTCCTGGGGATTCATATATGATAGTTCCACTGTCTTTTCAGGGATTTAGGGTAACTGTAATTTGTACCAGTGTGGCAAGTCTCACTTAAACAAGTTCTATTTTCTGTTGAGATATTTAAACTGAAAATTTTTTATTTACAGACTGTCTTCAGGAGATTTTTTATCTTACAAGTTTTTTTCCTTTTATATACAATGTAAGGAAAATTAAATTGGTGGGGGTTTCTCATGTGTGAATGAAAATGTGCCAATTACTGGATAAGCAGAGCCTATATCCTCCCTTCCCACCTCCTACAGATTACAAAAGCTTTTTCAGACATCACAGAAGAAGTGTTCATATTGTTTCATCTAGCTCTGGTTTATATCATTGCTAAAATAGCTGTAAAGACAAGCTGCTAACATCTGTAAGCCAAACAGTTTTGGGGCTGGATGTTTCCTCATTACTCACTTGCAAGTGAGTGTGAATAGATCCATCCCCAGGAGCCCTTGGATGGGAGCAGATCCCCTTGGAAGGCTGAAGGTGTGAAATGCTGCATGGTTCCAGCTTAACTGATGTTATAAACCATTAGCAAACCTTAACTATATCCTGGGATAACAGAAGCAACTTATGGGTTTAACAAAAAAAAAGTAAAGCACATATATGGGTATTTTAAATGTGAAGTGGTACCAAGGGCTGAAAATAAAATCATATCTTAGTAGCTGCAAGAAATAATTCTAATAATAAAGCAATAAGTAAAATCATGCTGAGTGAGGTCATGGTAATTTATTAAATCCTGTTTACTATTTTGATGAGGCTAACTTAGCCAGGTTGAGCTAGTAGAGAATTTGCGCTGGTGAGCATTCATTAAAAATTATTGTGAAGATAATACAAGTAATCATCATTAAAATGACTGTGCTGTTATCGCATTAAAAATCCTTTGGTTTTAATGTCTGCTACTTTGGTCACAGTTGTAGTAGAGGTAGTTGATGTATTTTAGTAATAGAAAATGTGGCTGGCTTACACTGTAGGAAGTGAAGCCTTGAGCAGCTGCAGACTATGATCTGAATAGCCTTGCTGTAGGTAGGCTCAGGTAGTTTGACTAATTAGAAACAGGTGGAGTATTTGAACACTGAGAGCAATAAGAGCTATGCTGTTTCAGGATTTGACAGTTAATGATCCTAAGAAGATCATTTGCAGCAGCTGGTAATTAAAGATGGGATCTCTATGAGCAGAAAATGATGTGTTTGGGGATGAAAAAGGGTTTTCATTTTTAACCAGTGCAAAGCATCTTGTCAATCAGAGATTTACATTTTAATTTCTCAGAAAAAATGTTTAGAAAGAGAAATAGATCTATCACTTAAAGACTGTCTTCAAGCTGACCCTATCTGCCTGTTGCAAACATATCTGTGCCTGGACGGCTCGGTGTTGCCCTTGCACATCCAATCTTTCCGCACTTGCTGTCTAGGTCAGACTGTGGCACCAGATGGAAATTAATGCGATATCTGATGGCACTCAGTGACCTGTGTGACAGCATCATCTTTTGTCACTTTTTCCAGCAATGTCTTGACAGAAGTCTTCAAAACAAACAGTGCAGTATTGTGAGAGATGGTTTCCTCTGGTCTCTCTGCTGCTTCCCAGGGTCTGTTCCTGGACTGTGACACCATAGTCTGTCACCTGTACCTGTGCTTTCATGACTGTGAGAGAAACAGCGCGGTTACAGAAAGGGACATGTAACCTCATTACTGTCAATGGCATTCAAGCTCATGTTTACAAGATGTCCTAATTCAAGCAACTATAAGAGTACATTTTTTTTCTCTCTTTTTTTTTTTTATTGTACTCCAGGCTAATCTACTTTAGGAAGAAGAAAATGAAGCCTAAGTTAGCTCCCAGAGGGGAGCAAAGATTTGGTTTGTGTGGTGGTGTGGTGTTTTGTTTTGTTGTTTTTTTTAATCTGATCCAGCCTGGGGTTTTACAATGCCATGAGAACAGAAAGCTCTTCCATGTAAACCACTGCAGATGATCAGTGTGTCATTATTATGTTAAGACAGAGGCAAGAACATTGAGGCAGCTGTCTGTCCACCTGGTGATTTGTTTTTTGTTGTTATTTGGAAATAACTTTTTCTTCTTGTTACTTTGGATAATTTCATGGCACTCTTTAGTTGGTCTTGAAGGAATTTTCAGTCTGAAGAGTAACTTTGAGTTAATTAAACACCTAAAAGATATCCCAATCACACAGAAATATACTTCTCTGGGCATTAAAAATGATCCTGCAATATTTGCTTCTGTAGGATAAAATTACTTTGATTTTTATAAACTTTGTACAGCACCAGGTGATCAAGAGAGCTCTGAGTAGAATAAAACATGACCAATTCTAATGTGTGGGTTGCTTAATAAGGTAAAATTTCCATCTTGTACACAGTGCTTCTTACAGGTCACCAGCCCATGGTGTTATGCAGTTTGGGATGACTCAGAGCATCTGAGTCATTATGGGATATTTGACCCGGCAAACAACGTGATGAATGTGTCCAGGATTAAATGCCCAGACATTTCCATCAGATCATCATTCCTCCTTCGCAAGCTGCCCTTAAATAGCACATCTGTTCTCTGGTCTCAATGAAAAGCCCCACTGGCATGAGTGGGAGTCTAAGGGGGCACTGGGGTCCACTCGCATCCATCTAGTTGCAGGCACTTGGGTTTAAACCAAAGCTGTCTGTAGGATATGGTTAATGAAGAGAAGTTTTGTGGCATTGTCTTGGCTTATTGGCATAATTGTTATCCTTGGCATAGATCTGCTGCTTTTTTTCCTGGAGAATGCTTGCATTTCACCAAACGGTAGCTGTTTTGTTAATTCACTGACAGGGTTAAGTGGTGTATGTGATGCTCTACCTTGTGAGTGCAGAGTTTTTATTATATTTATATTTATCTCACGTTCTGCCAGCCTTCTTCCTAACAAAAAATTCAATCAGTGTAAATGCAAGGGGCAGGAGAGGGTGTGAAGGGCTAGTGGGTGGACCCCTCAGCACCTATTGTGGGTGGCACTGGACGCTGTTAGTTGAAGATGCCCAAATAAAACTCAAATGTCATAAGAATTTCCAAGGTCCGTGTGGAAAACAGACTTTTCCTTAGTTTGTGGACTGTAGCAGAGAGCAGCCACATCCAAGCTGCCAACCACATCAGCAACCATTCCTGTGCCATTCGTACAGTTAATCTGCTGAGTTTGTTCTTCCCCTTAGCACATAAAAGAAATGCAGATGAACCCAAACTGAATGGGATTTGGCTCTCTGGTGCTGAGTCTGTCTGTTACTTCATCTACGCAAAGAGAAATAAATATAGACAGCAGGGGCACTATCTGGTTTGTGATTAATAGGTGGAATCATTACAGAATAACTATCAATGTGTCACTACACTGAATTTAAATTGCATGTTATCCAGCCTATGTTGCTGTCTGCAAGCAAGGCTGACTTAAACATTTTATTATTGTCATAAATTTTTTACAACTAATAGCTAGTTGTATGCAAGTCAGCAGCTGCTGTAGGGGAGGAAAAAAAACCCCTCTGAGATAATTTCCTTTGAATACTGACTGTGATTCTGATTTTTGAAAATATAATGCAAATAATTCTGGCCATCTATCTATATGCAGTAAAATCTAAACAAACCCTAAGGCATATCTTTGGTCAAAACTCATGAGAAGATTGTTGGGGTTTTTTGGTAATACTCTTGATTTGATCTGATCCATGTTTACAGTCCATCAAAAGTGTTGAAAAAGTTAACATGGTTCTGCTTTTTACTGATCAGAAAATCTCCACCGATGCAAGCTTAAGGCTATAAGGTGTATATCCTGGGGAGTAAGGCTCATCACAATGTCCTACTGCAGAATTAAGAGAGTGATGTGTAGTGCACCATGCCATAGTAGATGGTGTTGGATACTGTTTGATACCACAGATGTTACAGTGAGACAAGTTCATGCTGTTTGTCTTATGGAATAAGCAGGGATCTGTCATGGTTCAAGCCCTGCTGACAAAATTGCTAGCTAACTAAAAGAATCACATTGATTACCGGGGATGAAGAAGAACCAAAAATTGATTTTTAAAAAATCTCATATGCAATTTGCAGAGATTAAAGTTAGATAATTCATGTTAAGCATTAAAATTGAAACAATAAATAAGAAAGCCCTTTGGGCCAATTACACAGAATCCATTTGCAGCCTTTAATAAATTTCAGATGACTCCTTAGCAAAAATATAGCGCTTAGAACTATTATATATGAACAAGTGTATGGGCTGGATAAAAGACCTTCCTACATATTATCTAAGACTGGGAGGCTGAATAAAGTGGTTCAGCTCATTCTGTGGGTATTTTCATTTAAAAAATACGTGCCCTAAGGAGAGTTTAACTTGATGTATTGCTGTGGTTATCATGGAAAGTGTCTGATAGGAATATTCCTGTATCTCTGGAGCTAACTTTTGGTGGAAATCTGAATTTAAACTACCATGAAGATATCATTAGAAAATGCCTTATTGGAAAAAAACTAATTACAGCTTTCAGAAATCTGACTTTTTTTTTTTTTCTGTGGAGGATCAACACTTTCCATAGAAATGTAGAAGGTCTTTTCATTTTTATAAATACTTTTCTTTTTTTTCAAAATTATAGAAGACTGGAGGTGAAAGCCATGTTTGTCCAGCTCTAATATTCATTAAGGCTGTATAGTAAAACCACTTCTGAAGCAAACTCTCAGTTTCTGTATAGAGGTGGTTAGTTTTCAGCATGGTGATAGCTTGATCCTGTCATCAGCAAAATTATTGTCAAAACATCCAATGGCAGGTGAGTCTGGCACTATTCAGTTCAAGCCATCACTATAAGGTCAAGGGCTAAACCTACAGCTAAAAAAAGATCTTGGGTAGCAAATTTCTTGCATAGATCTCTTGCAGAAAGCATGATGCTAGCTCATGGTTAAGGAAAAGTGAACCTCCAAGTTGTGGTGTCATATCAGGTTTGCCTATCAAAATGTGTTACATCACATCATGTAACCTGACATGACAGAGGCAGCTCAGCTTCACATGTCACAGCACTATGTTGCTCGTGGAATAGTGAAAACTTTTTTTTTAAGCAAAGTTTAGAAAACACTGCTTTGAGAGAGACAGTAACAAGGTGTGTGGGATGAAGGAGAAAGCAAGCAAATCGAAGAAACATTTGAATAAAGTTTTAATATGTAGACTCTTGAATTCTTTTTTTGTTTGATTTTGCTCAACTTTTTTTACCTTTCAAACTGGGTTACAGCTTCCTAACTCAGACATGAGATGTGTAAGGACAGAACTGCCGTCCATTTGAAGGCTGAAGGCAAATAATGAAAGGAGAAGTAGATACTAATGCTTGGCAAATGGAAGAAAAGTTTGGAAAGATGCTTTGTAAAAGCCAGAGTGGTTTTGTGGGGAGAGTAAAGAATAGAAACTTCAGAAACCTCAGCTTGGACTCTTTAGGGGTTATATCTCTGAACGCTTTCGATACTTTTCTACTGAACCCCAGAATTTTACAAAGCATCACTTGAATGCTGATGTTGAGGAAAATTGCCTGAATGACAGTCAACATGTACAATTACAGTAAACACACAGATGAAGCTGGAAGTTTGATTTTTTTTGTTTGTTTCTTGGAGTTTTATTATTCATTGAACTCTAAGCTTGACTTCCTTCATTTAGATCTGTTTTACTACAGTCTTTACTGATCCTAACTTTGCTTTATTGCTTTCAGTGAAGTTCAACAGGCAAAAAGAAATTAACTTAAAGGAGAATCAATTCTGCATTAATTAGCCAGCATGCATGATTTTATGCTGCTTAATGACTCTTGTAATCATCTACAACTGTACGAAGCAAATGGCAATCATACCCAGGCAGAGCTATGCAATAACATGTACCTCTAGGAGCGAATTCATCCATTTTGCACATTTTAGAGAGTCTAGGCTTCTCTGTAAAATCATATCTAGATTGTAAATGGTGACAGACCAAGTAATGATTATAAACAGTCCAATATGAGCTCAGACTTTTTTTTTTTTTAAACCCAGTAAGAAGTGATGTGAGAGCCCACCAGCAGATGCTCAGTACTCTAATGGTCTTTCCCAGTCTGGGAAGGATTTTTAGGATAAAGCTCTTAGGACTTCATCTAGAGACCACTGAAGAAAGTGGAAAGATTATGTGTTAACATCCCATTATAACTGAGTTTTCTACAGCTGTTCTTTGGTTTGTTTAATCACTTTTTTTTTTTAATAATACAGTATTGTGGAAGGTTTTGCATTACAGGATGAACTTTAGGGTTTCTCATACTGAATCATGGAGGTAGAGAAACTTTAGTATCTAAACATGTTTGGATTTGGGTAGACAAACAAGTCAGCACCTACTACACTGGAAATGTGCCAGTCTAGTGGCTTCTGCTTTTATCTCTTGGCATGGCACTTTCTCCAGACTGCTTATTTCTACCCTGTCCCAAAATGCCTGTTTTATTTGAGGACTGATATTCAGTTTTTTCATACTTCATTCTAAACCTACTCTTTATATCAGAAGCTTCTTATTCCCTTAGTACTGTAGGATTTGGCTAACCTGAGGGTTGGATTCTGTCTTAAAAGATACATGAGGAAGATTTTTTTTCAAGCCTTTTTCCTAATCTTTTGTTCAGAAGACACCTGGAATCCACAGCTGATGATGCTATTTAACTGCTCTATTAATTCAATGTTGACCAAACTCTAATCTAAAGGTTCCTGGTACAGGATCTCTTTGTGGCAGATGCATGTGAAATTATCTAAAATTATTCTTTACAGGAATGATTAACTTCTATCTACATAGTAGGTGTGATTCAGTATTAAGCAGTGAGGTAGCCTTTGTCATTTATTCACATGGTCTATATAAAATGGATTGATATACATGCACTCACAGAAATATAGCTACTGAATGTATTTTGTAATAAAAATCTACATTCCTGTATGACTATAAAACTGTAATCCTCCTTATGTTTAATATTTACTCTTCCTTTTATCACAGGGACACAATGAAACAGATTATAATGTCATCTGTATCTAAGCAATCAATCTTCACTTTGTCGTGCTTTTTTTTTCTTTAACTGTGCATTTACACATGAATGGGCCATTGGTTATAAATGGCAAGAAGATCACAGTGAATTATAGTCTCTTTAGTGATATGATGTCAAATTCAACCTAGTATAAAATTCCATATCCTTTCAAAGGGAGAAAACCATTTTAATTTGTACCGTCAGCAACTGAACTTTCCCTTTCACCCTTTCACTGATGGCGTAACTAGATGGGGATGGGAACTTTGTGCACGAAGTCTACCAGACATCCCTGAAAGCCAGGGTTATTTGGGGATTCACTTAATATTTTTTTTTCATTATCATAAATTAAAATAGAGGGAAAACTTTTTTGATCTTTACCTGTAAAATTTTACACATCAGTTTTTGCTCAGAGTTGCAGTAATCATCAGTGATGTGCAGCATTTCTATAGCAGGTCTATGCTGGTTAAAAACAGTTGCCATGTCTTAGTGCTGCTCTTGCTGTGATTATTTCTGTGTGACTGAGCATCTTGAAACATCAAGTATAGATTGATAACTTTTTAATGCTAGGTGCAGTGCTCACTGAGAGATCATGTCTGTCCTGGAGGCTTTGACAATTGCTTCTGAAGCCATTGGAAGGACAAAAATACATGTTTGATTCAACACCTGTGTGACCGGATGGAAACTAAAAAACTGTATTTGTACTTCAAGTGGAATATATTTATGGACTTTGCTGTAACAGGACCTTTAGGTGTGAGATGGATAAAGTTTGGTAGAAACAGCAGAAGTAGATGCATGCTCAGTTCATGCTTATTTTATTGGTTGTGATAGCAGTTATTGGATGATGCTGTCAGGCATGACCCTTGTTGGCTGCTCTGGTGGCTGTACCACTGACTCTTCCCCAACTCTGGATGCAGCCTGGGCACTGATAAAGAGCAGTCTATCTCCCTTGTGGGTGTACTTCTAACAGTGGTGTGCTGGGAAAATGAAGGTGTTACCCCTTCTGCTGCGCAAAAACCATCAGAGTCTCATAGGGGTGGACTTCAGCTGCTCCACTGAGTTGATGCTCATGGGAACTTGCTGCATAATTTCTCTTGTGCTAATATTCCTTCTTCAAGCAGTCAAGAAGCTGCAGTGGCATAAAATGCTCTGTGCCGTGTTGGCAGCATTTGAGCTGCTCTGCTCCAGCAAAGGTGCTGGTGGTCCTGCCTGGATGAGCCATGTTTTGGCACTGGGGACGGCAGCGAAGGCTGCTGGGGCGAGGTGAGCATTTTGGTTAGATGTTTGGTGTGCTTGAGCAGAAAGGGATGGATGGCTGCAGATCACAGATTTAAAGATGTTAAATGCTTAAATTAAAAGAATACAGAAGGGCATGCTCCTTTTCCAGTGGTTAATGCAGTCTTTGCTGTGATAGCAAAAATACTGGTAACTGTGAAGGAACAGGGGATTGATGGGAAAAGTCAGCTGGAGGAAGTGTGCAAGAGCTTTGGAGATGGGAGAAGCAATGAGGGGGCATGAAGAAGGAGGAGAAGAAACTCTATGGCAATTGTACCTATACCATACTGAAATATATGGCTGTTTGCTGGAATAAAAGTCCTGCCTCTCCAGGATTTAGACCTAATGTGCAGATATTATCCAAAGGGAAAGAGAGGAGGATGACCAGGCTGGTTGGAATAAAAGTTCACATGCCCCATGGATCTGTGGTTAAGCAGAGGCTCATACTGGCTGTACAGGCACAAAACACCATGGATGAAGGGGAAAAAGACATCCCCCCCCAGCCATCCCACATGAAGGGTGCTAAATGCTCTTTATGGCATTTTTTTCTTTTGGTGGTTTAAATAAACATGCACACACTTGGCATGGAACCAGGTCTCCTGTGTTGTTTTCTTTGGTACGCTGAATCTGCAGTTCTGCCAAAGATAAAAAGAGAAGCAAACTTCACCTTCATGTGTTTAAATCCTTGCATAACCAATCCAGTTTTTTTTTTTAATGGTTGTTTCCCTCCAGTGAACTTTCTCTAACAGTTTTGGAGGTATGTCACTGCTTTGTCTCACTACAGAAGAAAACAGAAACCTTTTCATGAACATACATTGTAGTCTAGTGAGCTCGGCTGTGACATGATTTCAAGCTGCACACCCCTTGATCCCATTGATTTTTAGATGCTGGCCACAGTGTTTTGCAGCTCTGGTTCTTGCAGGCTGGCTAGATGCAGCTCTCTTGTGGAGTTTGTTTCATTTTTCAGACCTGTTTTGGTCAATTGATTCAACATTTGACAACAAAACACTACAGCTCTCTGTTATCTAGATTGCTAAAATTTCTGAGACTTATGCTGCAATGCCCATTAAAAAGGGACCCCAGCCCAAAATATAGTTTTAGTCCCGTAATTCTAATATCTTTTCAACTTGTTACTAAATTTGCATATTTTCAGATTTAATCTACAGTGCACTAGAAGTCAGATAAAAGAGAAAAACTCTTACATTTTTGATGGGATTATTGATTTTAGTTGTGTTAATATATCTATTAATTTACTACTACAAAAATATTTATAAAGACTTCTTAATTTTCCACCTCTTTTCGTCTTTGTTTAAATGTCGTGACAAGGTGCTTTATAAGGAGGGAGGAACTTTAACAGTAAAATTACATTGTGATACCACCCCAAGAAGCAATACATCAAACACAAACAGCATGCAAATTTTTCTTGTGCCTGCAGCTTCATTATCTGTGAAAAATTCATAAAAAGTTTATTTTCTCCTTGTAGTTAAGGACTAACCGGTAAGGACTAGGAGATTTTTTATATTTTTATGCACTTCAGAACATCTATTTATCATCATCTTCACAACGTTCTGGACAAGACATTTAATAAGAATAGTCTCCTAACATTTGTCTTAGCCCCTCATTGGGAAACATTAATGACACTTCTGTAATATTAAAAAATATTAGTAATTAACTGTGCTGTTACAAGACTGTTATATTTCCAACACATTCATAAATATTATTTTAAAATGTGGATATACGGTACTTTTGTGTTCAGACATTCAGCATAATGTCCATCAGGTGCACTGTACATGCAATGTATGTTTGCATTGCCTGAGATGACTCTGAATGGGGTGTGACGTGGTGACCCTCCTGCTTTGGGTAACAGGAAGATAGTTGGGATATACAGGCAAATAAGAAGTATTTTGGGTACATCTGAAATATGGTGCAGATAAATGTACACGTTTGTGTGAGTCATCAAGATTATTTCTCCCCATACTTGCCATTTTTCTAAGGTTTTGTGAACTTGCAATAGACTCACTGTTCTTTATTACCATAATTAGCTTAATTTCTGCCTGGAACTTTGAATCTGCAGTATGAGGGAACAATGTTACAGCACAGCCAAAGTGGGCTCTGCAGCATGGACTGATCCTGACAAGTTCTGCTCTAGCCTCTGTC
Source organism: Syrrhaptes paradoxus (assembly GCA_013400615.1). Taxonomy (NCBI): domain Eukaryota; kingdom Metazoa; phylum Chordata; class Aves; order Pterocliformes; family Pteroclidae; genus Syrrhaptes; species Syrrhaptes paradoxus. Next base: position 66,421 of record VZTO01017785.1, read on the forward strand.
TGCTGTTTACTTTGTCTCTCAAGTTCATTTACTGTGCTGTAATCACGATGGTAGTGCCACTGCAATTTTAGGAAAAGCTTCTGAGTTAAAAAAGAGGTTTTTTAGACTGTCTTTTGAGGACCAGGAAGATTAAGATCATGAATTTTGGAGAACCATTGCTATGTTGTGTGCAGTTGGTGCTGTTCAGCATCTTTAGAGGAATGCTAATTTAGCACAGTATGTATTTATGATGATTTAAGACTGCTGGAACCCTAAATGGTGATGTCTTTTGGTGTAATTGAGTTTTCTAGCACAATTGACTCTGCAGTCATTAAGGCATCATAAGAAAAAAGACAGGTTAGGGATAGATGTATTGATTTGGGCTCATTTTGGCTGCTAGGTCAGAGGGAGGTGAAGGTGGGTGGGAAAAACTCCGGCAAATTCCTGTTGTGGACATCAGCAACAGAAGCTGACAGTGCTGGAGATATGATTGGATCTGTGACATTAATACAGGCAACTTTCGTACCTCCTTGTGGCAGTTAAATGTGAAGGTTATAATCACATGTAAAATTTTAGAAATATATTAAATGCCAGATTTGTGCCGGAATTCTACAGACCACAATATTGCTAAAAAAACTCTTTCAGGATTCAACTAATAAGAGGTATAGAGAACAGGAAGAAAGAGATTTAAAAGGAAAGCCCTAGGTAAAAACAGAAGATGTCTTAAATTGCAACTGATCTGACAATACCAGTTTTTTAATTGCCTCAAAATATGGATGCATTTGCATTATTAGGCTGGAGCCATATATTCTTCGTGGGACCTGACAGTCAATGGGTTCATTTATGTACCTTATTCCAGAAAATGAAATAAACAGTTCTGCTTATCATTTATGCATTAGCATTTATTGCAGAAGATTTGATCAGTTGTCTTTCTGTTTTTCAGTGAATCTTGATTTAGACTTCTTTTGAAACCTACTGCTTGGTATTTCCACTGAGCACTTTGAGACACGGTACATGTGGTGCTGTGTCTTGTGGTTCCCCAAGCGGGTTGTCTTCAAATCTCAATGAATTTTTCATTTGCTTGCAAGTTTCTTGAATCCTTGCAGGCAAGACAGAAGTTTTGGTCTACTTTAAGACAGCACAAGCAGAGACTGAAATATCTTGCTATGGAAAACTAAGTTATAACAGTCATTTGATCAAGAATAAGGGAAATCTTCCCTAAAAAGAACACTTTGGTATTCTCGATTACTTGTGTTCTTGAAAGACAACACAGAGATGTTTCATGAATTATTTTCTTTTAAAATTCTGAATATTAATCCATTTTCTAGATGTGGCAGCTTTCTTGTCAGACTTGTTAAGAACTAACATAAGTAATGGAAAGCGAAATTCTTCATCCACTGAACATATCTTTTTGGGGGTAGAAAATCCAGGAATGGTCTCATGAAGATGAGTATTACAGAGTGCAATGTATATAGTATAAACTATTCAACATCTGCCAGGTTTAGGAAATTTGTGGCCTCGCTCTGCAGCAGTACAGGGACAAAATGCCTTTAGTTCTGAAAGGCACTGCCATTGCTGGTTGTATTCATGGTGGACGGATGTGTTTATGAACAGGTGCACATCATAATGCAGAGGGTTTCAGATAGATTGTGACCTCTTCTGACCTTGCTTGTTCAAATGAGGTTGTCGGTTAATGGGTTATTTTATTAATATGGTTGTATTTAATCAAAGTGGAGAAAGCCTAACCTATCAAGCTCAAATGAAAAAGTCATCCTTGCTTGGGCAGTGTTGTAGGATAATTTATTTTGTAGTTGCCATGATGCTGTAGCTCTTCAGCGTACTGACAGTTGTGGCCTTTTGCTCATGTAAGGTGGATCTGGAGTCTGACCCCTGGCAATGAATTCTGTGTCTGTGTGGTCATGACTTTTTATGCCTAAATTCTCTATCTGTTCTGCACAGATGAACTAAAAGCATTAAACTCTTTAAAAAAAAAAGTAGCAATTATGCAAGAAATATCAATAAACTATGCATGAGAATAAATGTATTAAACCACTTTGAGATGAGAGCCAGTTAACGATGTGTGTGCTGTACAGCAGAGCAGTTGTATGGACACACAGCGTTCAAGATCCACATCCATAACAAACAATGCAGTCTGTTACATTTTAAGCTGATGGATTTGAATTCATTTGCTTATCATTTTCTATTGAAGAGTCAGTCTCATTTTCTGATGCTTGAGCAAGTTCATAGTATGATATGTAAACATTACAAAATTTAATCAGATGGTATTAGATTTGTTGAAGTAAACAAACCTCAGCAATAATCATGTGATACTATGGATTTGTTCATTTCTATCATTTGTTCATTTCTATCATTTAAAATTAGTCCACTGTTGTGGAGCTCATTACTGAAAAGAATATGGTGATTTATTCTAGGAGAGGTTATCCTAGCTTAGAACAAATCCCTAGCTGTCCATTGTAGATAGTACCTGGTGAGGAAATCATAAGAAACTGGACATATTACTGGTAGGCACAAAGTGATAGTCTAAAGTACACCTGGAAGTCATGCCAGCTTCCAGAGAACATTTTATCTTGATTTGAACTGACATGCACACACATTGCAATGCTCTTTCTCAGAGACTCATAGGAAACAAGGCTGGAAAAGATCCTTAATTTTTCCCAAATTTGTCCTAGAGATGTAAGTCTTCATGTTCATAACTCTTCTGACAATTAGAGAACAGACTCTCCAAAATTAATTATATTATTGATGTCAGGTATTTGAAAATATATTCTGTTGTCATGATAATGGCTTTTTTCAAAGCACAGAGAAATCCCTGTGAAATACTGTGTCCAGCAACAAGCGTGTAAGCTGATGATTGAGAAAGGTGCGAAGAGATGCGGAGTTTGTTGGAAGGAGAAATTTGGGGAGAAGAGCAGTGGATGGGGTTCTCCAAAGGTGAAGGGAAGTTTGGCTGTTGACTTGATCTTGCTGGACCCTTCCTATTGAGCCCTCCAGAAGAAAAACCTTTAGACGCATGATCTTTCTTCTGTCCTATAAAAATATTTGATATTTTTTTAAAATGTTCTAATTTCACACAGATATGAGTTGGAAACGAAAATATTAACTAATTGTGAAAGCTTAAAATTTCCCTTCTAGTGACAGACGTAACTACCAGGTCATCTCTCCATGTTGCTGCAGAGCTGGGTCATTTTTAGTGTCCCAGCAAAATGGGCTGCCCAGAGCAGCATGGTCCTGCTCAGGCATCCACCTGGGATGTAAGAAACCAACCTCCAGAGATGTGATCTGCTTTAGAGACCTGGTTTTCCCTGTCTGCTGGGAGAATGCTTTAATCACGCTACTGGTTGGACGTATTTTAGATCATCTCTGCCCTTTGGTCTCTGTCATCTTGTTTTGAGGAAAAAAGTATTTTCTGGTACTGGAAAATATATTTTTATCTAGTTTTGTGGAAGCTGGCATGTGCATGTTAAACTTGGTATCAACAAATCCTTTTTTTTATTAAAAAGTGTTTTATTCCTTGTGTATGATCAATCACCTCTATCAAGTAGTATTAATAATAGTTTGTAATGTAAACATCTGTCTGCATGAAGAGCAGCTGAGAATGCCCCTGACCTGCAGTTCATGGCAGGCCAGCTTTGAACAAGTGTCTTAGAGATGAAAGGCTCGGTGGTCAGTTATTAATTTTCTAAACCTTAGTTAGCCTTCAAATAGAAGCACACCAGCACCATTATTAAATGAAATAGTATTATTAAAGTACTGTTACTGTCTAATAAACCATAAGATCGATCTCTTCAGTTTAGAAAAAAAATTACAATTTTACATGCTTATTTTTATGCTTTTCACACGGCATAAAAAATGTCAGTATTTCTCCAGCTTGTGTAATGACTAAAGTTGATGGTAAAGAACTTTTTTTTTTCTTTTTTCACTAAAAAGCACAAATTCTTCAACAAAGCACTATTCTACCTTAGTGTTTACATCCTGCCGTGGGGAAGGGATGTTACCCAGAACTGCTGGGTGCATGCCGGGCTGGAGGAACTCTGCTGCTTTTCCCCTACCAGGGAAGGACTGCGTGGTGCACGGGGCAGGGTTTACTCCTGTTGTCCCTCCAATAAATCAAAGCTACTCTCTGTCCAGGTATAGTGAGGAAAGAATATAAGTAACAAATGTTTTAAATTTTTTTAATTGCACACTCAGATACAATATTAATAATTTCTAAGTACCCACAGGGGAATTTAAAGTTTATCCTAAGTGCAATTAAGGCAAAAACCCCCTCAGTAGCCCTATAACGTATGCTGAAGGGCTATTAGTGTGACATTCAGCTGAGCAAAAGAAAGCGGCTTGAAAGGGGTATTTCATTTGACTTCATCTGCAATGAAGAATGGGGAATGAGGGTAAAATAAATAGGACTAGGACAGAGATGGAAACCTCTGATTTATATTGTGGCATAAGAAAACACAAATTCTTTCCAAGATACAGAAAAAACTTTGCAGATCAAGATGCTGAAAAGGAACCGTTCTTGCTCCAGTTTGGTTGTTTTGTACAAGTTTTAGTCTGAAGTTGTGCATGGTACACTGAAAGGGAGCAGGGCTTGTGTGTCTGTAATGCAAAATAGAAGCAGGCTGTTCATTATCTTCAGAAGAAATATCTTTTAATGGTAGGCTGGTTTTTCTGCATATTATATAAAGTCCCATTTTTCAAGAATCAGAAATGGGCAAGTGTTCCGTTAAATGAGACACAGAAATATTTAACCTGTTTTCAGAGAAGTACAAACACTAATAAGAAAACAGTTTTTTTTTTTTTTTAAATTCAGTACCTATCATGCCTCAGGTTTGAAGTTATCACTTTAAGATGACCAATGTTCTTTGTTACTCCTTCATGATTCAATTTCCAATTATTAAAATGTTTATTATTAAGCCCAATATGATGGTATTTAATTGCTGTGTGCTGATGGGTATCCTACAATAGGAATTTTTGCCTGTGAAAGTAGAAGTCTGGAGCAGGAAATTGGAGCAGTAATGTAAATAATTTAACCAAACAAGCCCAGTGGGCTGCTGGGGAGCTGAAGGAGCCAGGTTTCCCACAGGGGAGGGTGTATTCATGGACACAGGGGACATGGTGCTGCCTAAACTCCTGCAGCTGCATTTCTCCTCATGTAAAGTCTTTTCAGCAGAAGATGGCAGCAAAATCTTATGAACCATAACATTTGCTATCCTGCAAATGTTTCCATCATTAGGATACTGGGATTGCTGTGAGGGGGTCTGCTGGAGCCAGCTTTGACCTGACTTCCTCCTTCAGCCACCCTAGGTAAAGCCTTATTAGATCCATCAAATGTCTGAGCCCTCTCCCTTACTTCATTTTATGGGACAGCTGCTATAAAGATGCTTTAACAGGCTCTCTCTTTGTACCACCTCGTGAAAGCAGAGTCCATAAATGTTGTTTTACCCAGTTGCGGCCATGTTGAAGACCACACTGCTGATGGCTCGTCTCATTCAACTGGGGGATGTTGTGCAGCTGGTGAGGCCTCACTCAGGACACCCTTGCCACAGCCATCCACCCAGTCAGGGCAGTTCCAGCCTTGCAACATCATAAAGTTCATATATTTGACCAAGCTGATGAATGCCTGACTCAGGCTTCTGACCTATGGCTGGACCAACCGTACTTTAGATGGCATGTCTTTGGTGGGGTCACTCAAGGTGGATCATTCCTTGACAGGTTCATCCAAACCCTCTTGGTAGGGATTTGTTGATGGCCACCTTTGGGTGTCTGACTGTTCATGCCCTTGGCACAATGACCCCAGGTGAGTGCTGGGCTCCCTGATAAAGTGTAAAGAGCCAAAACTCAGATTTTTACATACCACGTTGGTTCTTGCCTCTGGTTTCCAGCTATCACGCTTTATTTTTGCTCAAATATGTGACATTGTGGTTTTGCATTTTTGTGTATATTTCCTCAATGTACAGTATTTGATTGCTCCGGGGACATTGCTGTCATGATGTGGGTTCAGCTGGAACAAACACCAAGCATTTGCTGGTTGCTTTAATCTCTTTAATCTATTCTTGGCTCATAGTTGCATTTTGGAAGCTGAGTGCTTATGTTAGAGCTCAGGCTTTCCTGGAGGGGTTTGGCTGCATACTGATGTCCATCTTTCTACAGAAAGAACATAACTAGAGGCACATTCACTTTTCCTCCTACAGAAAACACCAACTGCACAGCCCTTTTGTTGGCTAGTGCTACACAGAAGTGACATGTTGACTTTTTATATATTTTAATAAGAAGTAATGTTTGTGTACACTAATGTCTACCAGCATCTTAAAAATAATTGCATGTAATTCATACAGGAGTCACGATTTCATCCCAAAATAGCATAAAACTATTTGTTTAACCCATAGGGCTTTTAGATTAAGTTCAAAAATAGGTATTTCATTTCTATATAGAATTCTGGATATTTTCTCTCTAAAGAAGTGTCTGTAATTTATGATCTGTAATTAGAACCCAATTTAATAATTACATGCCCTGCAAAGAAACATTTCTTGAGCAGGGCTTTGTTCTTATGCAGCTGCTGGAAACACGAAGATGTGGATTAAAGAAACAGTTCAGATGAAAATGAACTATTGAGGGCAAAGTATCTTCAGAAGCGATCAGAATTGCTGAATGATGAGTATAGCTTATCATACAGACTTTGCTGAAACATATATGGTGTTTAGAGATGTCAGTCTCATAAACATGCATATCATAAATTACTCTGGATGCAAAAATATTATTTTTTGTGACTGCTTAATGACATATTTCTATATGAAATATAGCAAATCAAAGACAGTATTTGTATGGTTTTTCTTTCCTCTAGGAAATGTCAACTCAAAAATCTTAGAACTCAAAATTCTCTTCTTGTAGGATTTCCTTCCCACGTTCAAAAGGAGACAGAAAAATCTTTATCAACTGTATTATTAACTAAAGGCTAATTCAGAATAATTTTAGCCTTAAACATGAATAATTTCAGATTGACCTGATGATGGGCTAAAGTTATTTCCCAAACTATGAAGTTTAGTTGAAGGACCGTACGCTCATTTCATGAACTTCTTCTTCCAGGCGATATTGTACTTTGGAAATTACTTAATTTGTTGAATTTCATGGCAATGTGTTTGGTTTTTTTTTTTTTTGCTTGTTTTAAACTGCCTCTGCTAGGAGATGCATACAAATATGTATTTCTAGCTTGCAGGGTATGGCGGTGTATGAATTGATGAGGTCCTCTGAGCCACAGAAGGTGTGGTCAGAGATGGAGCAAGTGACAGTAGGTGGAGATCAGTGCAGATGTTTGCAGCTGCAGAGTGCAGCAGCGCACGTCTCCGCATGCGCCAAAGTAAGAAAGCAGTTTAATTGTGACTTCCCAAGTACACAGGGACAAGTGCGCTGGAAAGTGTTTTTAAGGACTAGTGCTTAAATGTGATTTGAAATATTAATGCAACCTCATTTTCAGGCGGTGGGACTTTCTTGAGCCATATGTTGTACTTGCTGGGGAGAAGAGAAGGCTCAGTTTGGGTTTGGAAGAATATAACGATGTTGAGAAGATTGACCTCCAGCACTAAGTTAAGTTCAGGGGCTTTGAAGTTCTTTCCTCTCCTCTCTGTCCTTCTTCAGATTTTACAAAAGCAGATGCACAGCAAGGGATAATCGTGTTTGTTTCTTTGCATTGTGTCTCCTCAGCACATGATAAACCCCATAGATCTCCAGGCTGCTGCTGTACCTTTTCCTACACTTCAAAGGATAAAAATTGAACTTGATTTAAGTGAAATGCAACAGCACAAGCTGATAAATCAAAGTAGATGTTTACCACGTGTTTCATTTTTAAAGCTTGATGTGTTCAGCCTGAATCTCCCCCTCATGGGAACAGGTTATTTGGCCTCTCCTTGGACCAATGTCCATAGCTGTGACCGGGGGCTTGTAGCACGTTGCCAGTCCAAGCCTTCCTGCCATGATTCCTTCAATTGCGGAGGCAGACCCACCACCTTGAGCCTTTTTTTGATTTGTTCCTGGTGTTTTTCATGATGAGGGACTGAGTGAGCATGTATTATGTCCGTCAGTGTTGAAGCATCACCCGTGTCACTTGGGCAGTGACAAAAGGGAGGTAGCTGGTGACTGCTGTGGCTTTATTGAGGGGTCTGCAGTGTCTTCTGCAGGTCTGGCCTTGGAGACTCAGCTGTGGCATTTGGTGTTACTGATGGTGTGGCTGTAACATAAGCCAGCCCTTCCTTGTGCAAATAAAGTGACTGCTTACGGTGACTTGCATTTCTGGCAGTCGTCAGTCATCCCTGGTTTTTTGAAGTAGGCTTGGTTTAGTGGAGCCACCTTTTGAAAATTATAGGCTATTATATATCACAAAATGGAGCTGCAGGTAGGTGGTGAGGGCAAGAATATTTGTCACTTGGATTATCTGCAAAACTGCTACACTGGGACATTTCTACAGCACCTCAGAAAAATCCTGAAGGGCCCCATGTTGGGAGGAGGTGTCGTCTCCTCCCTGCTGACAGCCAAATTGCAGAGTGCTGTGGTTAATTTTCCATTCAAAGTGTCTCTAACATTGCATTTCCCTGTAAAAAATTGCTGTCTTTTCCCTAGGAACATTATAAAGTGGCCTGCAACTATGCTCAATAGCCTAGGTATTATTTTATACCTCTCACTGAACAAAGAGAGTGATGAGTTGCTTGTCCCCAAATAGATGATGAATATGAAACAGTACAGCAGAGTGTTTTGGTCCTGTGTGGGATTGATGGATTTAGGCAAATCTTTTTTTATTTTTTTCCCCCTGCAACCAAGTTCTATTCAAAATCTTCCCGTTCGGCAGCTCACCTCCAAAAATTAATTGAGCTGCTTTGTGTACCTTGGACTCATTTACATATTTTACCCTGCCCTTTCTAAAACAAATTAAAAACCTCGTCACTTTGGAAATCACAACACACAGAGGCCAGGAAACCACCAGGCAAATATTTCGGTGTCATTTCTATTGAAATATTTAATATTATTGTAATTGATCAAGAATTAGGATAATTTTTAATAGCAGCATATGGCAATTAGGACAGAAAATGTTTCTGAGATATTTCGGACTTGTTAATATCATAAGTGTTATAAAAACAATGTGAAAATCCTCTGGAATTGAACTATTTGTTTATTTCCACCAGCTAATTTCCTGCAGCCTAAGTGAACTATTAGATTAATCACACCATATTTAAAGGGCAGCATTTGCATTGGTATGGCCAATGGATCGTAACCAACAGTTTACTAGTTCTAGATGAAAGGATAAGAGAACACACAGTGGTAGTAAATGACTCATAAACATATCTCTTATACAAATGACAGCTGTACATGTAAAATTATCATTTGGGATAATGAAAAAAATTCCCATCTTAATGGAGGACTCTGGAATAGTTGTGACACTTGTTCACATTAGTGAGGAACTGCAGCTTTTCAGTGATGTGAATTGGCTGGTGGCACCTCCTGGACCACGTGCACTGTCATGTGGCAGCCTTTGAAGGCTTGGTCATTAGGGGATTTGTCATGGCATTGGGTTTGCTTTTTGCTAATTCAACATAGGTGTCTGTTAGGTTAATCTGGCATTATTTTTCCTATTAAAAAGAATATGTTTGGAGAAGTCTTTGGAGACTTTCTCTGAAAAAAAAAAAGTAGTTTTGTGAGAATGGGTAGCTAACAATAACCACATGAATTATAGCTAGATGAATCTTACATAATGTAATGGACTGAAACCATGAACTCCTTAAATTCTAATATAAATTCAGAGGCTATCATTAATTATTCCTTTTATTTTTGTGAGCTGGCGATGGCAGCAGCATGAGAGATGTACTGTGCACGACGGCTCTTCCAATGACTCAATTCTGGCCTTGAGCAAAGCACTTAATGCGTCCGTGGCTTACCTGAGAAAGGGGACAGCATTGCTTTTCTCCATGATAGAGCTGGTGCCAGCCTTACTGAATTCATGTCTGAAAGATGCTTTGAGTTGCTAAAATAAAAGATGTCTTCGATGTGGTATTTGCCAGGGAAAATCATAATTTGCTAGCAGCTAATGCAAAAGGAGTTTGAGATGTTGCAGTCACCTTCTGTTAAATGCAGAGAAATCCCACACTTCTTAAATTGAAGGGGGTAATTGATTATATATTTTTTTTAACTAATGATAGAATCAAAGGAGGATGGCAGCCTGAGTTTGTTATATTAGAGACAGATTATAAATCTGAAACTTAAACTAATATCACCTTTGGGAGGCTGTGATAAATGATGACATTTTAGTGGCAAATCTTTGCATATCTCACATTACTGGTTCCAGAAGTGCTCCTTTTACAGTGTATTTCCCCTTGCTGTGCATAGCTGACCAGACTGCCTCTACAAATTCAAACCCTGTCAGCCCCGAGCCCAAGACTTGCTCATCCCCCTTGGGGGTGACAGTAAGAAGACCCACGAGGGTCTTGAAGGAATTTGGATGCAGCAAGAGGAGGGAGCCCGCACCAGGATGGAAGGAGTAATGGTGGGAGGTGGAGGGATGCTGACAAGTGCGCCAGCGAGAGGCTTAGCTGCGCAAAGCCATTAATCCTCTCACTCCTGCTTGATTGCCTTTGGCAGAAAATAAGACTGGGTAGACTTCAGATAAATCAAGCAGTTGGCTGTCTGCTGGCTGACTGCTTCTGTAGGTACGTGGCGTCAGCAAAACTCTTGCCTCCACTGTCTCCTGAGGTGTCCAAGCCAACAGTCTTCTGTGACTTCCCAAATCAGGGACCTGAAGTTTGCACCACTGCCTAGACAACACCTAGAGTCTAGATTTTTTGGTGTGTTTGTGGTTTTTTAAATTTTTTTTTCCCCTTGGTTGGTTTGTTTTGGTTTTCTTGTGTGTGTGTTTGTTGTTGTTTGTTGCATGCATCTCCTGGAAAAGGTGGAGATTGATCATGGTATGACCAGCTTTCCATGGGGTTGTGAGCTTAGTGCAGTTTTGCCAGTTTTATTACCTCAACCAAATACTGACAGCACCAAAAGCAAGCCCCACTCTCAAATTTCATCACTACAGAAAAACACCTGAAAAAAACCAGGACAAGTTTTTCTGTGACCAACTGCCAGTAACAGCTAAAACCTGAACTTTTTAAAAGAGAACACAAGGAAACTAATAAAACCTTGGCTTTGGGGAAAAGCAATATATATGGGGCATCTTGTGTGTTGTCTGATGTCTGTTTCAGGCACGCTCTTTATCCTACGCTCAAAGATACACCGGGTTTAGACAAACCTACAAACTAGCCTGCAGCCTTGCTCCTTGGTCTTCTTGCCTTAAAATGCATGTGGATATTTATTCATTTACCCATCTGCATGAAGGCAACACTTCTATTAGTTTTAAAAATGGTCCCTTAATTCCATATCCTCACTGGTTTTCTTCTTCAATAGCACATGCTAGTTATTATAAATTTGATATTTCTCCTGCAATTCTTGTCATCCTAAATAACCTCCAAGTTTCTGGGGCTGCAAATCCCTCTTTTACAATCCACTGAAAATGCAGCATTTCATGAATATAGATTTACAAATCTGTAATTAAGCTCCTAACACCAAGTACTTGGAAGATACAAAACACCAAATACCTGAATTTTCCAGAGGTGGGAGAATAAAATTAAGTTAATGTAGCACTCAGATTTAACTGTAAGACAACTATATTAGCTTAATTGTTAGTTAATACAGTAAGTGTCAATCATATCTGAAGAAATTTCCTGGAAGACTTTGTCTTTGAGGGCTAACTTTGTGTTTCAGAGTGAACTTCATTATTGAGCCCTTTTCAAGTTTTCATCACCACCTTTGACATCGACTAACAGGGCTGTATTGATTTACCCTGGACTGGATACCCAGTGCTAATCTACATTCAGTTTAAAAGCCACTACACTAACAGAATCTTTATGTTGTGACACCAACTTCCCAATGTGAAGCTGGGGATGCCTCTGGCTTTTGTTGGCCTGATAAAAAGGCACCACACTGAGCAGAAAGCAGCTGAGTATGAGTTGAGGGGACTTGGTCACTGCTGGTTGCTTCTGAAACTGTTGTGACATGTTTCGTGCAATGCCTTCCAGACACTTTAAAATATTCTTATGTTAGGANCTGGTATGTCAGAGGTCCAAACAACTCAAGGTCCAAAGCTATTAGAAATTTTTCCTTCCCTTGCAGAGCAGATTCTCCCTATGAAGAAACACAGTATCCTACAAGCACTCGCCAGCCTTGCGAGTTGAGAACTCCACCACAAATCCTGGAATGGCTTGATGTTGATTGAAAAGCAAATATCATCTCAAATAGCATCTTTGAGAAATAGATACATTTCCATGGGGTAAAAAATAGTGTATCTTTTATACAATCTCAGGCTGCTTGTCTTTTCAGCACAGTTTGGTATTTAAACAAATTTTTCAATAATTGAAAATCAAGTTGAGGGGATTTGCTATCCGTGTGCACAGGAGACAGGCAGTTGTATGCAACCCAGCTGGCTTCGGCTAATATCTGGGCTCCAGTTACTGCTTCAGCTGTAGAGGAAATCCTTCACAATCCTTTCTGATTGACAAAAATGATGAGTCAAAGTCCTAACAGTCTATCTGAGGGAAAATAATAGCAATGCATCTAAAACATGAAGACATGACCGAAAAAGAAAGCACAGGGAGACCATGGAGGCTCTTATAAAAGCATAAAAGAAAATTATCTAGTGTAGCACACACTGCTGTACTCTTACACTGAACATCTCAAGGGAGAAGGAGTCTTAAAACTGTTTAGCAGGGGGAAAGAAAAAAAGCAGAGATGGTCAAAATAGCAGTAAGCCTGTAAGTTGAAAAGTGGCAAAAAACAAATAAGGCAATTAAGGGGAAAAAAGACCCAGAAAAGCAAACCAAAACCACTTACAAAGCAACAAAAAGCCTTCTATTGCCCAAGTGGGCAGACAGCATCATACGTGGTGTCCTACCATTTTGGTGGGGAGATATCCTCAGCTGTGACCTCCTGATGGCGTTTCCAACCCCTTGTCCCTTCCAAAGCTGCTGTAGGTGAGCACTGTGGTTCCTAATTCTTTTTGTTTGTTTGTTAGGTAGCAAAGGGGAAGGCATGGAGAAAAAGCTGGGAAAACTAAACTGTTTCGTACTGGCAGCATGTGGTAAATGTACACAGACACTTATATAGAGACTCACTGACCAGTTCAGTGTGTTAATTCATCACGCCCAGTTTTTCTTTAACTCACAAACTGCATCTCTTGTCAGTTATGATATTCTTTATGAAAGCCTTGAAACAGTCAGAGGAGAGGCTCTTTTCCCCATTTGTTCAAATACTAAGGCAGTTTGGAGGAAGGGGATTCAATTTAGCAGACTCAGCTCCCTCGGCAGATGTCAAAGCATGGAGCTTGTTTGTCATCAGCATTTGTTGGGGAAAGTTTGGTCTCAAAATCACTGAAGAAAACCACTTTGCCTGTCTAGTAGGCCTTGTAGGCTGCTCTGTTTTCAAGCAGATGCGTTCTTCCCCTGGATCAAATACTTGAAATATAATTCCTCACCAGGTAAAGGAAAAACCTCATTGTCTGCGCCTTTTTAAATACAGCTGAAAACCGCTTCAGGTTCTGTGTGGGCTTTTTTTCTTCTGTTTAAGGTAACTAATGGTGCTGTTCTGGTACTTGCAGTATCAGTGATAACAGGAATGTCTAGATAGGGCATCAAAATTTCCGAAAGAAACACAGATGCCCTCAGTCTCCTGAAGCTCCCTTTACCAGACCTGCGGTGCTCCCAGGGTCCTTGCCTCTATTTATTTATGTAGAAAATGGCTTTGCCTTCATTGAAAGTGTAACAGATTTGGCCAAAGACAAGACTTCTCAGATAGGAATTCTGAAAAAAATACAAGTCTAGGACAGTGTTGTACCTTTTGCAATGACTGTGTGTTGTTCACTGCTGTATTTACACGTTTCATTGGGTAGTGACCTTTTATGAGCTATCAGTGAGGGTTTTTTTGGAGCAAAGGAGCGTGGAGGTGACACACCTAGAGAGAAGTCTGGCTCTTAAAACCCATCCTTCATTTCTCGTGCTTTAATTGTTTATGATCTAGAGTGATTCAGTGTCAGTTAAGAGATAAAAGTTGCTTTATGAATGTCATTTTTCCGCCGAGAGTCCCAAAACTTTGGTTTCACATCCTGTTATTAACACAGGGCCATGCTGCTCAAATGAATTTTAAGCAGTGCTGAGTTATAAGTTGTTGTTATAAAGATAATGAACTGCAGTTATTTCAGGTAATATTGTTTGCAGAGGGGCACTTCAATAAATTATTGGAGAACAATTTTGTTTTAAACTGACATAAAGTACAGCCCAAAGAGATTTTGTTTGTCTCATTAAAATCCATTTAAGATGTTATCTCAATGGGCTTTATTGGAAAATAAGTTAATATTGTACCACGGAGGGCCACAGTCGTGCTCTCCAAGCCACGACTTGGGCATGTTCCAAACTCTTATTCTTTTGGAGATTATGCTTCCAAATGAGTCAGGCAGGTAAAATAAGTAAAGCTGAAGGTTAGGAACTCCTCCAGTTCCAAGACTGCATAAGTGCATTTGCAGTAGAACATGAAGGTCCAAAGAAAGGAAAGCTCTAAAGCAATGAGATGTTAGCATGGCTGGTGTGTTGTTTTGGGTTTTTTTGTTGTTGTTGGTGGTGTTTTGGGGTTTTTTGTTGTTTTTTTTTTGTTTTGTTTTTCCTTGCTAAAAGCAAAAGGAATTCTGTACATTTTCAACCAAAAATAATTATTTTTTTTTCTAATAACCTGGTTCAATATACCAAATCCTCAGGTGTGACTTACAAAATTTAAGAAAACTGAGTGCCTAGAGACAAGTTAGGATTTATTGGAGTACTGGTTTTCTAGCAGAGCAGCAGCTATGAGGTCCAGATCCCATCTGAGCTCCAAGATGTCTGGAGGAAACCATCTGACTCCTGCTTGTAAGAAAAGCATCCCATGGGTGGTAAAATTTGTGTTGAAGAAAATTGGTGGCTGTCGCGTTACTTACTGACTTTCCCCTGTGAGATTCAGCAGTTTTGCAGCTCAGAGCAATGGGAATTGAGTGACAAGCGCTGGGAGAATTTGCTAGCTTGGGAAACATCCACATGAACCCAACCAACACCAAGAGCTTTTGGCAATGCATCTCCCTTGGCCTATTTCACTCAAACACAGTTAAAAGGTAAGAACAAATTTCAAGATGTCCAAATAATCCTAAGAGCTTCTTATGATGGTTTGCTGTAAAGTCCCCAAAGTCTTGATAAAACAAAATTTATATTGGATGTCAAAACCCAGGAGCTGATTTGTAGTTGCATTAAATCTAGTGCACTCCTGGAACAAAATCCAAGTAACAGACACTCTTTCTGCTAGCGAGTGCACAGACTATAATTGAAAAGATTTGCTTTTCCTGTTCCTTTAGAAGTAAAAGGGCTTTTTGACATAAATTTCCAAATGTTTCAATTAATCTTTCCCTGGTGTAAGCTGATTAAAATCTTACCCTTGTTAATTAACATATGTGTAAAGTACACTGGGTAGCCATCATTTAACATTTTAACATTTCCAGTATTGACACAGCAGAGAAACAGGCATACCAATTAATAATTTACCTAATTTAGAATTAACTACTCAATTTCCCACAAAAGGCAAGTGTGCATTTAAATGGCACAATTTCAAGTTAAGTTAGCATTTATATTTTCCTAATTTGTAAATGTATGAGGACTTTAAAATTTGTGATGTGCTTACATGAGAATGTTCATTTGATAAAAGCAGGGACATTCCTGTAGCAGAAATGCTTAGGGTGGTGTGTCATTTTCAACATCCTAATGCATTTTATCATCACGTTTAATGTTGTAAACTTTGATCAGGAGTTAAATTATGTGTGAGAGGACATCTGAGTTTCTTTGCCATACTGAAAATACGCCCAGACAAGCCCTTGGTACGAACTTGGCTATGATTAAGAACTTTTCTTGTTTTTCTTTCTTTTCGTCTCCAATAGCGTGCCATTCCCCTGCTTCTTCCCTCCTTGCCCACCAGTGACAGGATTGGGGGAGCATTTTCCTTTAGGATTGGACCCCTTTGCATTGCCATTCCTCATGATCTACTTGGAACTGGTGATGTCAGGACAGACAGATATGCTTTGCTTTCCGAATACATAATTCCCATTGCTTTGTAGATTCTCTGGAATTTTCTTCCCAGTAGTGACACTTTCTTATTTCCTACAAAGGTAAGTTTTCTTGACTTTCACTTTTCTGCTTATGGTACAGTGTGTTATACTTACCCTGTCCTGTTGCACGTGAAGGAGGAACAAGGCACACATCCCTGTAAAAAGGATGGATAACCCTGCTGATGCTGGACCTGCAGGCACAGTGGCCGTGTCCTTTGCAACCATGCATGAGCAGTTTGGTAAATTTTGGTGATAAATGTTTCCTGAACATGTTTAAACCCACAGAGCAAATTAATTTATCTTTCAAATAACTGAAAACGTGTTTCTCTTGGGTCTCTGTCCCTGTTGTAAGCACTCTCTTCCCTGGTCACAGCAGGGAAATCTGACCCTCTCTGCTTCTGCATGGCTGTGGTTGAGGCCACAGTGTTACAAATAACATTATCAGCTATCAGTATTGGCAGGTCTAAGCCCTAAGAGGTGTACTAAATATTTCCCCTTTCAAACTGGGTAAAATATACTTTCCTTTTAAATTGCCCAAAAAACTGTACTTGCTTGCACAGATTCCAGCTGCCCCTTCTCCTACCTGTTCATGATGCAGTTCATCTTTCTCTGCCATAAATTAGTGAAAAGGCTTCACTTCATTTGAACACAAACCCCTGGTTCAGTTGCAAACTGATGCAGTAAACATTGATTGCAAAATCCCATCACTGCTGATGTATTTGCAGGATGTTGAAGTTGTGTAGCCAAAGTGATACTGAACCTGCTCCGTGTTTTGCAAATCAAACTCTCCTAAAGTCATTCCCAGCTGTCCAAACAGAAGCGGTCCTTCTATATTTGAATGAATGCAAGGATTACCTCCATCTGCTCATTGGCTTTCAAGTTTATCATCCAAATGTCCCAAAGCAAAACCCTGAAAAACAAGTCCCTGGAAGTTGCTCAGTGGCAGGAAATTATAGCACGTATCACATAACCAGTTCAAAAATGACAAGTGCTCCATCTAGCTCCTAGTAAGGCAGCGATGTTCTGTTTTCCACATGCAGCTCTGGATCTCCAGCATTACCACTGCTTGCATCTTGCAAGAACAGTAATTTAGAGCAGAAGCTCAGGTGCATCTTGACTGAGCAGGATTTGGGGGATGAAGATTATCCCTTGAATATCCCATCCAGCATTTATGACTTAAGCTTGGGAGATTCTGCAAATTCACTTGGCATTTTTGGGTGGAGTTCATAGTTATAATACAAGGTTTTGTGACACTTATGGCACAAAGCTGGATGTTTTTGTGAAGCACTTGAAGACAAGTTTGTTTGATCTGCAGGAGTGGCATGAGTCTACCCAGAAACTCAGAATTCCTTCATGGTAGGCATCGTTCTCCCACCATGAGTAGCAATGTGGCTGTATTTGAGCTTTGCAGAGTCTTTGAGATAACTAAGAAGTTTTTCTAACCATAGTACAGATGCACTTTTCTGTGATGCTCCTCAAATGCACACATTGGTGATTAATCCAAAGGAGCAGCCCCAGAACCACTGTAACCCAGCATGAGTGATGAATCTGGTTGTGGTTGCAAACCACCAGTGGGATCTTCTAGCTTTGCCCAGTGCTTTGGATGTCACTGGCCTTGGAAGCAGGGCCAGCTTCCACACAGTATCCCATAACCAGCCTTGTCAAAGGTGATCCTTGGGGGGTTTGTGGGATAAGAGAAGAAGAAAGCATGAAGCGAATGAAAGACTGAGGTGGCATCCACTCCTCTCCCCACTCCACCCTCCCCCCCAAAAATGACATGCCTATTTCTGAAGATTTAACTTTGACGTAAAATTCTGCTTTTCTAATATGTAGGTAGAAAACATATATAATGTAATTTCTTGAACTATACTTTCTATAGCTCTTTTCTTTCTACAGTGTTATTTTCATGAAAGGACAGAGATTAAGAGTTCTGATTCTATTTTATTTAGATATTATTGACTAGTGGTCCACACAAAAAAAAAAAAGGGAGGAATCAATATATTTTGTTAAACATGACTGAAGCTATAGAGCAGGGCGCTATTTATGTATAGCAAAGTGAGACAGGAGTGGTCTTTTGTAACAGAAATCAAATTGGCATAGTAACTCAAAAATACTTTAAGGAGAAAAAGAATTTGTTTAGATTTTTATTTGCTGAAGTTGAGTGAGTTTGCAAAATAAAATTTATTTTGCTGCAGTGTTGAGTGAAGCTGTTTTTTTGCCAGATTCAGTGTGCAATATAGTCCACAAAAGCCTTTCCTGGAGAAGTTTAGCAAGACAGTAGCATCACCTCTACAGCCTGTCCTGCCCGGTGACACTGTTGAGCAGAGTGCCCCAGGCTCATACAAGGGACAGCATTTCATAGTTTTTTGCATTTTTATTTCAATACATAGATATTACTTTTTTTTTTTTTT
>VZTO01017785.1:85070-102080 GCA_013400615.1 Syrrhaptes paradoxus
GTTTAATTGATGGGAAAAAATATTTTGCTGATCAGCTGGTGAACCTCAAGAATAATATGTTGATTGAGCTGAAAAATTGTTTTGCAGGAGTAAAAAAATCCAGTTTATCATTATTGAAAGGCATGTCTGGATAGCTTTGTTCTGAAATGATTTTTTTTTTTCCTCTGGGCACATCACTAGCTGAAATGAAAAATCACAATATGAGCACAACATTTCATCTGATCTAAAAAAATACTGAAAAAATATGAAGTGTTAAACTTTTATACAGCTCTTGTCTGCTGCCATCTTTTTTTTCTTTTTAAGAAATTCAGTGAAATTCCATCTACGTATTAAGCTTTTTAATTTGTACCATTTTTGTATTATCAAAGCAAATACTGTTAAGAACACTAGACTGTCAGTCAACTTCTATTCATCACTTCTGGAAGAAGAAAAATATTTTCTGTGAGGTCACAGATTTTCCCCCCTCTCCCCTCAGAGCTAGGAATTTGTCTGAAAAAATGGAATAGAGGTTCCTGCAGGAGCCAGAACCGCTGGGCAGTCCCCCAGCACAGGTGAATTTTCTCTCCATGCCATGGGTCATTATAAAGTTCTCCTAATAAATCTCATAGTCTTGCAGTACTTTGTAGCATTGTTAGCAGTTTATCTTCCCGGTTTTGGTGCGATTCTAGAACTTGCAGAAGGAAATTTAAAGCAGACATTTAAAAAAACCAAAACCAAAATAAGTACATCTTGGTGAGTACAGAAACTGTTTAGTTGCAAACTCATTGCTTTTGGGGAAAATTAAATAAGTTGGACAATCATACTCTTAAATTATTTTAATATGTAACATTGTAGTTAACAGTTACTGAGTGGATTCAGTTATGGTCCAACTGGCAGCACAAGCGAACATTTTCTAAATCCATCTGCAAATACACTGTACTAAAAAAGTAGGCTAAAAACCCAAGGCCATTTGTACATTGAAAGGTTCACTACCAGAATTGCTAGATCACTATTAATTTATTTGACAACTTTTAGGTTCAGTTTGGATATTAGAGCTGTCATTGTAAAATACTTCCATTTTTCCTTCAACGCAGCTTTGAGATGGATCTGCTTTGAAGCTGTGTCAAAGTAGTTCTGAATCAGGAGAAACTTTAGAATTTTTAAGTTGAAAGTCTAAACAGCCTCAATATGCTGTATAAAATTGTTCTGAGGATCGAACCTCCTACTATTGTACCCTGGAGCATTCAGTCACTTTCAATACATCTCTTTTAATAATTTCTCACTTGTCCTTATTATTACTAACAGCCAGAGCATCTCAAGGCAATGTCAGAGTAAAG
Organism: Syrrhaptes paradoxus; assembly: GCA_013400615.1. NCBI lineage: Eukaryota > Metazoa > Chordata > Aves > Pterocliformes > Pteroclidae > Syrrhaptes > Syrrhaptes paradoxus. Next base: position 86,387 of record VZTO01017785.1, read on the forward strand.
GCTTTGGCTAGATGCAGGAGTAAGGCTTGTTGGAAAGTTAGCACGAAGGAAAAGTAATCCAAATGTGAACTTTCTGGGGAAAGTGACTTTTATTTTTTTTTCATGAATTTACGGATGGCTGGTGTAAATTTCTTCAAAAAACATCACCGTTTCTTTGATTTCAAGAAGTTATGTTGTAGGGTAAGTATATTGAGAATGGAGATTTGGAGCTCTGTTTTTTTTTCTTTAAAGCTTTGCTTTTATTAGTTTTCTTCCATTATCTCTGGAAAAGCTACTTTTGGCATATGCTGGGCATCTCCGCCATTAAATCCTTTCTGAGGGACACAGATCTGGGCTACTTGTCCAGGGCTACAGATCATTTAACAAAAAATACCTAACCCAAACTTCCCATTAAAGAAAGTGATTTTGGGGAAGGGATTTCATGTACTTTACCTTCTGTTCATTACAACCCCCTTTATTTATCTCCACTATGTGATAGAGAATTCAAGTTGGAGAGTGCTCCCTCTTCTTCAGCTGGATACCAGTCTGTCCTGATTTCCAATACATTTATTCAGATAGTGATAGAATGCTAATTCCTAATTCTTACCCAGGTAATTCCCTGAATAAATAGATTTCCCATGTGAAGTGAGCTAGACCAAAGCAAAAGGTTGGCCAGTCTTTCAGAACCTATTGCAGGGTTGTCTCTTTAGCACGCAGACTGTAAAACCATTCCCAAGCTTTTACCCCCAGCAAACCATTTAATTCATAAGAATTCTGTGGTCTCAGTGGTATTCTATGCCCTAAAATTTATTTTTCCATGATCAATTTGTTTAAAAATATGTAGCTTTAAGAAAACCCCTGAAGCACTGCTTTGCCCTTTAGCCAAAGTGGAAAGCTTCAGTCTCAGGACTATGCCAGGAATGAATGTGGATTTTATTCACTGAAAACTTTTCCCAATCCCAGTTGAAGCTGTTTTATTCTGCAGATGATTCTCCCTGGAGCACTGTATTTGATAAAGAAGGACAAACTCAGGAAGAAACTGTTCATTTTTGGCATCTTTCTGTTTTTTGGGTTTTGGGGTTTTTGGTGGGTGGTGTGTTGTGTTTGTTTTTTTTTTTTTTTTTTTTGTTGTTTTTTTTTTTTTNTGTTTTTGTTGTAGGACTGCCAGGAAGAGTTCTCAAGGTTTGGGAAGAGTGAGGGAAGCTAATTCTCTCTTTATGGTTGCTCTTTCCTCATAAACAAATGCTCAGCTTTGCTACCAGTCTATCATAGATGAGATTAAATTTATATAAAACTCCTGACAACTGTGGTGATAATTTCAGCCTCCCAGTTTACGATATTATAAGAGGCAGTTCACCCTTTCTGGTCTGTAAAGGGCTGAGTTTGGGTGTGCTGCAGTCGATAATTCAGATGATTCATTTTGAGCTAAGATGGATACTGAAGGCTGGTACTGCCTTGTGACTGGGCTATAGGGTATGGCTGTATGGTTTTGACATAAATAAACAATTTTATATGAAGTAGCTGGTGCTTCAACACAATGACAAGGATCTGGCTCACACTGTAGCTTTCAAAATATCATAGAATGGTTTGGGTTGGAAGGGACCTTAAAGATTATTTAGTTCCAACCCCCCTGCTATGGGCAGAGACACCTTCCACCAGACCAGGTCGCTCAAAGCCTCATCCAGCCTGGCCTTGAACACCTCCAGGGATGGGGCAAAATATACCCCATATAGCTAATGCTGGTGATGACAGGGGAGATGGGAACACAGATACGGTAATCACTCAATTGCATTAATATAAAAAGTAGGGGTAGCAGGACATTAGTACAGAAAAGAGCAGTTCCTTGCCTACAACAAGCCCATTGATTGAGCACAACGTAGTTCACAAAGCTGGTGAACTTGGGTGGCTTTTCTCCTTTGGGCTTCCTCTGTTGTTCTGCACAGACAGATGTGCAGTTTTGCTGCACCACTCCAGCACCCTGCTGATGGGTGCAGGGAAACACCTAGACAGTATTGCTGTCCTTACCCTCGGCAGCCCTACTGCCATTTACAGCAGACATTGCTGATAGCGGGTGAAGTACAGCTGTGATTGGGGAGTTAATGGAGCAAAACCTATTTTTCTCTGTTTTTGTCGGTACTTCACAGTACTGAGGGGGAAAAGAGAGCTGTAAAATAGCAGAGCGTGACTTTTGAACCATAGTATTTCTTTTCCTCCTGTGGTTCTGGTTAAGGCTGTTATGAATCTTGAAAGTTTTGTAGAGGTCTGGGCATTAGCTGCCAGGCCACTGGCTCAGCCTTGCAGCTCAAGGAGAGGGTCTTTGCTGCAGAAATGCAAAAAACACCTCTCTCCTTGGTCACACTGGCTCTCCTGGGCTGCATAATCAGGCAATGCTGTTTTTATTAAAATACTTGTGAAAAATTCCAGTATATCCTAGAAATAGTAGTAGGTGTCAAATAAAACTCATAATCCATTCTACCAAGGCAGCGTGGGCAAGAGCCTTCTGTACACGGTCGCTGTCGGTGGGCACGAGCCATGCTCCGGGAGCTCACGTGGACTCAACCCAAAGGAAAGAGACCTCAGGAGAGAGGACACCGATGAACAACTCTTTCCTCTACACAAACATGAAAGTTCATGAAACCTGGAGGAAAAGCAATGATGTCTTCTATTCAGTCAAATTTGGTTGAACCGGGTTGAAGACTTCAAATGGAAGAGGAGGAGAGTGCTGCGGGGAGAGAGGGATGCCTGAGCACTGGCTGTATCTCTGTTCCCCAGGAAGCACAGTAAAAACACGAGTTCTTCTCTGAGGGTATTGATTTTTGGAAGGTAAAGGCTAAGGTTTAGATTTCTCCCTGATTGATAAGGCTCTGGCTCGTAATAAGAAAGACAGCGTGTTGTGAAGTCTTACAGAATATCCAGACAGAACAGTGTGGTCCTGACACTGCTGCACTCAGCGGGTCAGAAACATGACAATAGTAGCAGATATATCTTTTAATGAAATATTTCACATATCAGTTGTAATTATTTCCAATTAGCACTAATGAAGTAAGGACAGTGCAAACAAGCAATATAATCTTATGATAAGCATTTTTTAATTAATATGAATGGCATGGATAGCACTAATTGACTCAGCTTGGTGGGGTTTTTTTTAATACTTTGGTGTTGAAAGAGTTTCTTATTTTCTTCAGATCTTCTTGAGCTTCTCTTCCATTGTAACATTTTTGCTAGTTATCATTAAAATATTTTGAGTATCGTAAACTCACTTTTTTTTTCCAAGAAAGAATATTGTCCCAGATTTATACTGTTATTTATTTTTATATATTGTATATTTTGTGGTTTTTTTCTGAAAACAGACTTATACCTACTTTTCTTGATTCACATAATCTTAGGCAGATTTACTGATAAAATAAATTCTTGTCTCATCTCCATTGCTGTAGTTCCCATTATTAACAGTATGACTGAAAATCAGATGTGTGTTAGGCATAACAGTAAAAGCAAGAGCACTATGCAGGAAGAAGATAAGATAAAATATCTAAAATATCAAATTAAATTTGAAATCTTATATTCTCAGATACTAACACTTTATCAATATTTAAGATTCTTTTTAGGAAATCCAGGCACAGAATACTGTGTAACTTATTCTGATGAGGAATTCAAGATACAATTTTCTACAAAGGGTGGCTTTGCTCACCTAAATAAACTATTCAAAATAATAATAAATCATATCCAAAAGATTTATATGAATAGCTTTTCTCTGTAGCTATTTCATGTAGTGCATGATGTAGCCATTATATTTTTATTATGGGCTGGCCTGGGGTCTCTGAGAGCCCATTCAACCCCTCATATGCTCTTTTGGCTCTCCGTTCCAACTGCTGATTTTGTGCCAATCCAGCTATTCTGTAAAGATTTGTAGGAAAAAGTAAAATCAAATGCATGATTTTTACAGGTCCAGTTTTTCCTGGAATTTGATACAGGTGACTCATCCATCTTTTGCAGAGCAATGAAGTTGCTGGGAATTTTTAGAGAAAAAAAATAACATTGTCTAGGATTGGACTATAAAGTTTTGGAGGTGGTAGCACGAACTAGAAATTCATTCCTGGTAATCGTGGTCCTCTCACTGCTTCTGACAGCAGAATAGATTTGTTTTGCAATTTGAGTGTTAATCTTTTCCTTTGATTTAATTTAATCCAGTGCAGTAACTGTGGGACCTGAATGACTCCTGGAGGTACAGTAAGTGCTGCCACTGTTAAATAGTGTCTTTATTCTCTTCCTTATCTGTACAGAAGGGAGAGTACGCACAACTGCATTAAAACATGAGAAACATTGATTAAAAAGATCATATTTTTGGGCACAGTCTCATTTAGTCTTTTAAAAGCCATCAGAGAGGATAATTACATCAGACCCAGGCCCCAGATCTAGGACTGACAGATACCCTTAATTCCCTTTGGTCTCTGTGGAACTTGTGAGCATTAAGCACATTTCAATATCAGTCCTTGGACAGGAGATCATCAGTCTTTCCATTACTAAAATTACCTATTTTTAAAACACATTAGGCGATAGCACTTAAAGAGAGGGGACAAAAAATTAAATCATAAAAATGAATAACAATTATTTTCTCTGCACATTTTAGGTGAGCAGTGTGGAGTCACTGTCATAATAAATCACGAAGTGTCCAATTTTGTGAGCTGAAGGGACCTTTGTGCAATTCAAGGAATTTTAGCGAGCAAAATGAACTATGAGAGAATAGCAGTTTTATTAAACTCCCTGCATTTCTAAGACAGATTGTGTGGTTAACCAGCAAATTGGTGAGTCTATAAATAAAACATGTAAGAAGCAGCAGACTGTGAGCTCCTTGTTTTATACACAGATGCCTTGCTCCTACCCGTAAATATGTTTTAAAATCTGATGTGCAGTTTGATATTCAGGTTTCTGTTTGAGATTATATTGTGTCATCACAATATTAAATCTCATTGTGCTGGTGATATTACTGAATGATGTGTTATAATAAATGGCTTTCCTGTTTGCTTTGGTTTATACCTCTACGGGCCCATTTTCCCCTTGGTGGAGGTAATTAGACCTAAAATTCTCTCTCATTAACAAATTCTCCACAGCTCACAAAATACCAAACGTACTAATAGAAAAGTATGAATTTCATTTTGTACATTGCTAAAAGTACTTTACCTTGAAAGAGGCTCACAGATACTAAATGAAACAGGACTAGAAAGGAAGATGAAAATTACTTTCCTTTTTTTTTTAAATACTTTAAGGCTTAGGTGTTGTTTTTTTTTTCCTCACAGGTTTTATTAAGATTTGCTGAGAAACTTAAGCAGGGAATTCAGCCCTGAACAGGCCACACAAACCTTGCGGGGAGAGTCCTTCAGAAAGAAGCATCTGGACTTTTCTATTTGGAAACCTTTTTGGGCAGGGGGTTGCTGTGCCTGGCTTTGGAGTAATAACCACTGTTGGCTGGAAATGACATTTTCAAAGCATAAGAAAAAAATTCTAGTTCACGAATCACCTCCATTGGACCTTATTTCTGAATTCTGTTCATCCAGAACCCCCATTTGCCTGTATGTACAGTAGATAGGGGATGCTCATAAATCAGCATGGCACAGGTACAAATCACTTTGGTTTGTGTTTTGTAAACTCTTGTTTCCAGGTTGCTCACTGCTCCTGAAGCAAGAGCAGTGGCAGAGGCAGCTTGCTGGGCTTGCAGATGGGTTACCCGTCCCAGCATTTAGCTGCATCTGGTACCCGGGGGTTGGATTTTCCTTTCATCAGCTAGCCAGGAGCAGCAGTTTTGGGGATTGATCCAAAACTCACGGTTGAGCACACATGGGCAGAGCAGGAGTCTCCCTGGCACTGGTCCACTGCAGCAGGATGAGTGCCAGAGCCAGCACATCTGCCACCCTCTCTGACTTTGAGGTGCTGGTGAATTTATTCCTCTGTTTGCCAGCTATTCCATGTGTTAACAGGCAGTTATATATCAGTGCTGTGAACACTATATAGAGACATTAAAACAGATTTGGAAATAGAAAATCTGCTTTCAGTGCTAAGTTTTCTAGGTGCAAACTCTGCAACCTCTATGCCTTGAAGTCTCATAAAATCAGTTATCTGAAAGAATGAAACTTTCAAATAAGAATATATTTCAGTTTGATTACTTTGCCTGTATACTAGCAAAATATTTATACATAAGCTACTAGAGTAAGGGCACCTACAACTCCAGACTGCTTTTACCTTTGTAAAAATCTCCATTTGATCAAACAGGAGTGCAATCATACACTGCTGCAGCTATATGTAGTAGTGTCAACACTACTTGAAAATTTCTGTAGAAGTTCCTCCCATATAAACTGAATGGAAGATTTTCTGTAGGCTTTGTCAACTACTCCATAGACTTCCAGAACCATATATTGTAACATATGAAACACATCAACAGAACTCCTACCATCTTTCTTTTATAGCTCTCCTCTATAATGTTAGTTTGTAAACTTAGGACCAGACGTTTCCAAAAGTCTTTCAGGCTTGCAGAAAGCAGAAGGGTTTAGCAGCTGGATATAGAAGCTCTGAGGTGTTGGTTCTGGTCTTTTCTTCTGACAGGGAATGGGATTTCCCTTATACCAGCCTAAATGGAGTGTCTCCATTGAACCTTCCATAGTGAGGCACCACAACTTGTTTTTGCAGACCCAGAGAGGATAATGGACCTGTGTGAGGTCATACTGTGACATTGTCATCTAGAAAATTAGATGCCTGAATAACTTTGTTTTCTGACATTTCAGTTGGAAGGTTTGCATCTTTGCCAAAGTACTTGAAATTTCTGAGATTAACTGGGGTAAAAGCAGGTAACTAGTTGCGATGAATCAGGCTGACAGAACTGTACCACAAAAGTTTGAATTTCAAATTACTTTTAATTAATCTAACTAAAATTAATTGCTTCTGCTTCTCTGGAGAGTCTAGACTGGAATGAGTATTTTCATCTTCCAGATCTAGCCCTTCATCTCTCCTCATTTGCTTTGAAGTGAGTCTTTACAGCACTGACATTAGCTAAGAGAGCTATATTAAGAAAGTCGAAAAGCTCTGCTTGTCTATCACATCCCAGGATGGTTAGCTGAATTTTACAAACACAGCTTTGGTAGAAAAATATTCATTCATGGGAGATGCAGTAAAAAAGGTACAGGTTGTGTGAAAGCCCTCAGAGGCATTATAGAGTGCTTCTCTTTCCTCTTTAATGACTATGTGGTAATATGAACATTGGCTTTCTACACAATCCTGTTAACAGTTTTTTAATTAATTTTGGGTCAAATACTGTGAAAATATAGTAAGTTTCGTCTTGTACATATAGTTGTGTTTGAATCTTAAGTAAAACTATGACTTAATTTAAAAATAGAACTGTTCAAAATGATTGACAGCTGCTCCAGTCTCCATTAAACTCTTCGGAAAGGCTCAGTGTTGGCTAAGGATAGGATTGTCTGCACTGGTGTCCATCAAAAATGTTTGCCAGGAGCTGCCACTGAGATACTGCAGTTTCTTATTATAGAAGGTGATTCTTGTCATACCTGTGCTGTTATTTACGATGTAATATTGACATTTAATGCTTATTATTGCATATTATCTGCCTGAAAATGCCTCTCACAGGATGGAACTATGTAAATAATAATAATATTACACAAACTGCATGCCTTAATTATCATTGAACAAACTTGTTTCACCTTTTAGATATTGAAAGATTTGATGACTAGGTATTCTTATCATTTTCTAAGTCTATTAAATGGAAGTAACTTAGGACATCTGTTGGGATAATACTTGAACACCATACAGAAGATGCAATAATGTAAAACACACGTTCATTTGCCTTTCGCTTGTTTTCATTGTTTTCTTTCTTTATTTGGGGTATTATTAGAAGGAAAAAAAAATCATGTTTTAAAGGCATTTTCTTCTTTTCACAACAAGGGTTTCAGCCTCCGTGGTCCTGCAGTGAATGAATTATTGTGGATTTATGAACATATTAATCATCTCCATGGAAACAGTTTGCAATTTCACAGCACAGGAGTTTGACTTCCCTGCATGACAATGAAAAAGGAAGGATCTGAAAAAGGGTAGCTGAGGGGAGACAAAACACCCCTTCTTACTCAGCTTCAGCCAAAAGTTACCAACAGCTGCTCTCTTCTCCTGGACCTGGGAGAAAAATCAGCCCTTCCAGTTTGTGGGTCACTAACAGAAACCCCAAGACCTTTGCAGTCTGGAGGTAAGAGTTTAAGTCGTGTATTTTACAGCTGAAGTTCATCTTAGTAATAGCCCTCTAAGTCACTCTTTGGTGATGATCATATTCTATATCGACCTGAATGTGAAAACCCCACAGCCTATTATCATGTGTCAAATCCCTTCAGCGATTATTTTTCGAAGGGTTCCACTAATTAGGGCTGTGCTTGACTGTGTTATTAAAAACTATTTGTGAATTGAAGAAAGTGCTAAAATTGGTCAGATCAAGAAAGGATGGAATATACTCTGGTCCAAACAAACCAACATCACTTGAGATGAAGAGTTTTATTTTCTATTGATGATACAGTCTTTAGTGGAATAAATTGGTTTTAATCCGTAGATTTTGAAAGTTTTCTTGATATTTTCCTGGACTTTGTCAATATCCTATTCATATTCTATGAAGAAATAAATGTACACTATAGATGAGAGAGTAAAGAAATGCTAACGGTCTTACTAAAAACCTCACGGTGTTGAAATTAGCTAGAGGAAGAGAGCGAGGTCGCCTCACCTCATCAACACCAAGTATGCATGCCATTACTCTAGATAAAGATACAGCATCTAAATGTAACCACATTTGGGGTTAAACCATGTTCTTTGGGTAAACCACTTACCCATCACTGACGTACAGTATAAGCATTAAATCAGAGGGCTGGGAACTGAGACAATGTGTGGGCTCTTTCTGCTGGTGCATTGTGTGACCTTTGGCAGATCACACACCGCTGGACTTTCAGAAATGGCTTCTTATTTTCAGTTCTACTGTCCAGGCATCCTTTATTCATTATGTGAGTGGCTTGAGGCAATAAGAAATAAGAGATTGGGCCAGTTGTCTGACAAGAGGAAACACTGAAATATAGGGCTAAAAATTAGACTTTTTTATCCCTGTGCTCTCCAGTTTTATGGCAGAGATGCTAACACCTACCTGCTAAGCCTTCACTCACCTCAACTGCACTTATAGAAGTGAGAAAACCTAAGGAGGTGCAACGGACAGCTTTATGTTATTCAGAATAGAGTTAAACCATTTGTATATACACCCTGCAGAGTGTCAGGGGATATGTCTGGTGGTGTTTGCTCTCTGCCCTTTGTAAAGGGCTGATGGCAGGTGTGTGCCTGGAAGTCCCTACAGCTGGAAACCCATCTGTGTTATCACTCTCAGCTGGGACCATGCTGCAGACCAGAAAGAGCTGCTGGGAAGGAGGGGTGCTCTGGGAAGAGGATTTATTAGAAGAAGAAGTGGAAGGTGCAGCATAGCTATTCAGTGTTTGTGGGAAGTTTATGGGCTGAAGCTTACAGATGGTTTGGATGTTTCTGCTGGCCTGTTTCTGGGAATGGAGCAATAGTTGTTTTCAAGGTAAGGCGTCTGAATTGTAATAAGCCTCTAAATGAATAGGAGATTAGGGTTTTGGATTTGCTTCACCCTGGGATGTTACTGTTTATCAGCTGCTGTAGGAGACATGATCTGCCTAGAGTTGCTACATTCAATTTGGTTGCAGTGTCTTTATATAACCCCAGGAGCTGCGCTGGATCAGAGTTCCAGTAGCTTTCTGGCTCTACTTGTGAGCAAAGGTTGTGACTTGTCCTGGTGTCAGGGTGGGACCTGGAGGTTTGCTTCTCCTGTGCTTTGGGGAGCATCTCTGTAGGAAGGAGGTTTCCAAGTTGTGCCTTGAGCTTAGAGGTGGCTTATCACCAACCTTTGCCTTTCCTTGGTTGAAGCGACGTGGAGGAAGGGGCCTTGAGGAGGAGCATGTGGCATGGGACTTCGAGGTCTCTCTCAGGTCTCTGTTTTCATGGTTTCAGCTGCCTCTGTCCTCATCCTGGGTTTGAGCTTGAAATCCTGCTGTAGTGAAGTCTCCCAAAATTTACTGTCCTGATGATTGATTCTGGCCATTAATCACCTGAAGGGGAGTGGATCACTTTTTTTGGTAGCAAAATGCATTACATATGAGTGAGTCCCTGGGGCAGAGCAGCGCCGTATGCTGTCATTATTCAGCCTTGTGATGGGGTAATGAAGGGTAAACAAGAAAAAACATGAGTTGGAGATGTAGTGTGGAAGAAAACCTCTGTGGATACAATTAAGATGAAGAGCAGTCTCTTTCTGGATCTTTTTTTCATGGCAAACATCCTATAGCAGTAAGACCAATGCTTTTACTTCTCTGCGCTGATCTTTGCACCTATTCTCCAACTGGGAGATTTCAGGCACCTTGCATGTAGTGCAAGCTAGAAGAATCAACTCCTTCCCAGTACAATTTCCTTTCTTTAGGTCCCAAAACTGGTCAAATAAGACTACTTAAGGTCAACTGTAAGTCCTGGTGGACCTGCCTTACAGCTTTGTAGGCTTCAAAGCAGATGTCCTGCTTGGTCCATGGCTGTTGAGCCCAGAGGAGTATTTGTGGCCAAACATCTCCCCTCTGATGCTTAGAGAAATGTTTTCTGTTGCTGCCTTAAGTTGGAATGGACTGTCTGGTGGAACCATGACGATTTTGTGTGTCCTAGCAGCGTTTCTAATAAACTGAATTTTTTTTTTTGAAGAGCAAGAGGCTGGACAGGAATGCAGTATTTTTTGTAGGTATTTGCTTTAGCAGATTGAGTTTTCTTCATCTGTCAGCTGGTGTTCACACACTGAAGGATCAGGCCCTTGTTCTGATGCACGAAAAATTTGCTAACTATAAACAATGTAGCAGCTAGGAAAAAAAGTACCAACAAACCAACAGTATTTGTCTCTCAGTGAGGTTTGGTTGATGAACCAGAAGCTCCTTCAGAATCAGTCATCTAGGACTGGGACTTGGACAATTTTTTTTTTTTTTTTTTTTTGGTAACAGCCCATTAGGTTTTTGCCTCTGGGCTTCCGAGATGAAGCTCACCAAGATGAAGAAGAAAAAGAAAAAAAAAAAAAAAAAAAACAACCACACAGCATGAAACAACAAACTACAAAAGCTCGGGGGGGGGAGTGGACCCTAAAAAATCCTGACAAGACAGGATTCTTAGGTTAATACTTACTCCTGTTGAACTTCTCTGGAAAGGAAATAAAATCAGTCATAGACAATGCTTTATATGCCTGAGAGACTGGAAGATAATGAAATGAAGATGTTATGCTTATCAGATCCTCCAAATTCCTATTGATCGGAACAAAGTTACTTCTATGGGGGAAAATGGAATACAATCCTGTTATACAGAGGAATTGTTCCTTATTATTAAAATGTGGTTCAAGATTATGCAAGACCTGCCTTCCTAATTGACATGGGGTTGAGCATTTTGGATGCTCTACAGAATCTTTATGATAAAAACATGAGTCAAAAAATAATTTTTATGTGTGTGTATATATATATTATATAAAATAGTTTTTTTCCTTGCACTTCTAAAAGGATGATATGCACTGGTTCAGGCAACAGGTGTCCACAAGGATGGAACAACAAACACTGAACTTTAGTGACAGGGAAAATAATCGTAGCCATTCTCCTAGATGCTGTAATTTAGCACAGCAAACCAGCACTGTTCTCTCCATCTGACCACGTATCTGGAGGAGAATGAGTGACACTACCATTGTTTGTGTTGTCATGAAATTGTTCAGATACCTCAGTCGCTCAGCTGCATAATCAATCACTTCCAACAATTAAAACAATGCAGTTCATCGGCAGCTGACAACCCAAAGTGCCAGCTGCCAATTTCTCTAGCTTGTGGGTTTTTTGGTTTTTAAAATTGCGTATGGATGGGAGTCACCCGACACTTCTTTTTCATAATAACTTTTTTTGCTGCATCTCTTGAGTGCTTATCACAAGGCATGACAGACAAGTCAGAACAATTGCTGAGATGAGATCTGTGTTAACATGGAAATCACAACTTTTGTTAGCGGGGCAGCAGTGCTCCTCTTGGAGTTTCCAAATAAGATGGATAAAAAGGTTAAAGAACTGCTGTATTAAATATTTTTATAACTTACTTCTCTTTACAGTGAAGGAGGATTAGTTATATTCAGTATTTTCTCTTTCTAATGAATGCATTAATTTAATTTAAGGCTCTTAGTTTTGTGTTTCAAAAATTGCCAACATTGAAAAGTTGACGCACCTTGCTGCCGTTGATGTTTGGGAATTTATTTTCCTGGAGTAAACCTGCTAAAATTTCCTGTTCTGTATAACTGTTTCAGTAGGGTAGATATTTTCTATACCCTCTTTAACTTATTTCTCCAAGTAGTTCCATAGCTGTGTGTTACAGTGCTTTTCTTGTGGAGTCGCATGTGGTGGGTTGACCCTGGCTGGAGGCCAGCTGCTCACCAAAGCTGCTCCATCACTCCTCTCCTTGGCTGGACAGGGGAGAGAAGATGCAACAGAGGGCTTGTGGGTTGAGGTAAGGACAAGGGTATCACTTGACAATTACCTTCATGGGCAAAGTGGGCTTGACTTGGGGAAAAATTAATATAGTTTATTGCCAATCAAATCTGAGTAGGGTAATGCAAGCTAGCATAAGCAAGTATCACACTATGAATTGTAAATTAATCACAAACTCAAGAATCTTTTTTTCTTCCTTGCTTGCTCATATTCAAGGGTACACTCCGATTACTGGATGCTGTAAGAGGAGGAATAGTCCTTGGTTAACAGGAATCTATCTGTGGCTGCTGGTCAAAGAGAAGATGTTCAGTGGGATGGGCTGGTAACTGCAGGGTTTGTACTGAAATCCCAGAGTCTTGTGTCTGCAGGGCTGTTAGGACCTCTTCTTAACTCTGGTCAACATCTATTTTGGTCATGGCAGGAGTGAATGCTGTTAGTAGAAAGGTTGTGACTTTTCAGTTTTCTTTTTGAGCTGGCTAGCAATTTTGCTGTGTGCTCTTATTTTCTCTTGTGAGACTGTCCCACACCATCTTAACCCAAACTGCTGAGTTTGTTCTGTACCAGTTGTGGAGTATTTATTTTGAAGAAGAAAATCCAAATGGAAGACTTTTTTTTTTTTTTCTCCATGACTTTTTGTGGTATTATCTTTCACATGTTGATTTGTATGATCGTAATGTTTTCAGATGTCATTCCTCTTTAGGTTTTAATCAAATCTTCCCTAAGTTGATGGTTTTCACTTCAAAACTCCAGAGCCAGTTAGGCTTTGTGAAGCTCTTATAATCATTTGGTTACTGCAAGTCCTCACATAATGAAATAAATCTTTTCCGAAACATTCAGTGACAGAAATCCATCTGCTTACATTACTGCTTGATTGTGTTTCAAGGTCTATTTTTCCCCTCTGTTTCCCAGTGTTGATAAGACTGTGCACAAATTAGTGTGCTGAACTACATCTGGTAAATCTACAATCAGTGCATAGTTATCTTTTTTTCAAGAGACTTTAATTTTCCCTTTTTTTCACTGTATTAAACTTTGCACACTTACCTTAGTATATATAGAACCTCAGTGTCTACTTAGCTTGCCAAATGGACTTTGCATTCAGCGGCATGTCTCAAATATTTGTCCTTTAGAAACAAGGTGAACTATATTTTAGCTTGACATTTAGTTTGTAACGCAAACCAATATATTCTTCCACAAAGACAACTGTATTTTAAAGAATAATAAGGAAGGTAAATATTTAGTTCTACCTTCTTGCTACAGCTGTTAGGCACTGATGGCATCCACTGAGGAAGGATGAGATCCTTCTCTAAGGAAGCTAGAAAGAAAGCCTTGTTTTCCATAACTAGGGCCTGATGAACAGGCTCTTGAATCTATAGAAGAACCTCCTTGCTGTGGTCTGTTAGCATGGATTTCTTTCAGGAGCTGGGAATAAGTAAAAATCATCACAGAAAGAGCAGAGGGATGGGAGAAGCTCCTAAGGGTTGTTTCTTATGTCACTTTCAACTCTTCTGAGGTGGGTTTTTGGTGGGATTTGGAAAAAAGATGCTCTTTGAATGCGACATGGTCAAAAACCAGTAGGTATTTAAAGAAACAAGAAAGAAATTTCAGATTAAAGAGACATGAGATAAGGAAGCAAGAAACCTAAGACCAACATCATGGTTGAGGCTGCCTTTGCAGTAAATGAGTTGGTAGAAGTTTTTAAGTAGAGCAAAACCAGGTGTAATAAAGACATACTTTCTTTAGCACGTGTCTATAGTGCCCTGCAAATCTGTGAGCTGTTTGAGACTTGTCTCACTGTTCTGGTAAAGAGGTGGTCAAGAAACCATTAAATTTATTCAGAGAAGGAAGGGTGAGAAGCTTTAGCATCCTTGTGTTTTAAACTGCTTATTTGAAGTCCTTTGTCATGAGTGAACTGCTTCTGAATGTCTGCTCAAGGCAAGAGGGTTGAAGTATTTTTATATTTTTAGCTATTTTCTATGCTTGTGGTTTTTATATGCTAATATGTTTTTTTCCTTCCAGCCTTTAGAATATTCATTTCACAAAGTCTAAAATTTGACACCTGCCGTAGCTTGTATTATCACTTTCACCCTTAGAAACACAGAAATTATTAAGGTGGAGTAATTGCTATCCGATTATATAATAACTACTTTAATCCAGCAATCATAATATGATTTAAAATGAACCCTTTTGTGCCATTGATTTCAGAATAATTACTGTTATATTGTACTTCTGCAAGAGTTATTCTCAGTTAACCACTTGAAAATAATATGCTCTACTTATTGAAAAAAATAAATCTGATTATCCCCCAAAGCTCAATATTCTTCCTCCATCTGTGCCTCAATTGTATGGAGGCACATAATCGTAATGTTTGCTGGTGACCTGAGAGACGCTGAAATAAGCTTCTTTCTGTATCCAGTCTAGGAAATACCAATAGGCCTAATACCTAATTCAAAGTAGCTTTTTTTTTTAATGGTGATTTTTTTTTTTTTTTTTTTTTTTTTTTTTTTTTTTTTTNTCAGTCTATCTGAAGTAAGGCTGACAAGGAAGGAGATGATGTCTGTACTTATGAAGAAAAAAAAATGTGATTGTTCACAGGTCTATGGGTGCATTGCTGTTGAAGTACAGAGTACCTGTGTAAGTTTCTACAGAAATGGTACAAGTTTTTACCCTGTTTATCTGTAGAGCCACTCTATTTGGCAATGAAAGCAGACAGTGACAGAGCATTTCAAGCCATCAGGGGAAATCATCAAAATAGGAATGAAAAAGAAAGGACCTTGTATTCTCTGTCCCGATCTGAGGACCTTGAATTGGGTGGTTGCATGACGTAGCCTGAATAATGGTAAGAGAAGCAAAAGGTTGTTGGTGCTAACAAGTTGAAGGGAAAAGTCAGTCGGCTGTCCTACTGAACTCTTAAGTTCATATCCTGGTGGGAAAGGGCTTTTCAATAGGGCAATAATGGAGAAATTCTCGGCTTTCCTGTTTTCACAGAAGCTCTTGTGTGGCCCCTTCCCTCCTGTATCACAGGCGTGGAGAGGACGGAAAGGGGTTTGACCGTTCATAGTCCCCAACTGAGAGCAGGGAAGTGTTTTGCTCCTTTAGTTATTGACAAGGCCTTTCTCAAATATCTTTTAAACAAACATTTTAAAGAA